>PVJL010003371.1:103437-160013 GCA_004026885.1 Lyroderma lyra
AAAAAAAAAAAAAAAAAAAAAAAAACAAAACTACTTTCACTGTATCCCAATAATTTTAGTACAATTTTCATTCTTATTTGTTTCTATGCATCTTTTTATTTCTCTTCATTTCTTCTTTGACCTTGTTATTCTTTAATAGCATGTTGTTTGATCTTCATGTATTGTGGTTTGCCCTACTTTCTTTCGCAATTGATCTCCAATTTCAAAGCCTTTTGGTCAGAAAATGTTTTTGATATGATTTCAGACTTCTTAAATTTGCTGAGGCTAGTTATGTGTCCCAACATATGGTTTCCCCTTGAGAATGTTTCATGTGCACTAAAAAAGAATGTATAGTTTTGTATTCTATGATGTAGTGCTTGTTATATATCAATATATCCATTTGGTCAGTTTGTCATTTAAAGCTATTTTCTTACTGATTCTTTGTTTGGATGATCTATTTATAGTTGTCAATGGCATATTTAGTTCCCTTACTATAATTATATTTTTGTTAGTCTCACCCTTTAGTTCTCTTAGTAGTTACTTTGTATATTTTGGTTCTTCCTTATTGGTGGGGTATATATATTAATAGGTGTCATAGCTTCTTGTTATATTGTCCCCTTTATCATTATAAAGTGTCCTTCTTTGTTTCCTGTTACATATTTTTTTAAATTTTAAAGTCTGTTTCATGAAGTATAAATATGGCTACACTGCTTAATCTCAATGCCAACTGTTTGGAGTATTATTTTCCACCCTTTTCTTTTGAGTCCAAATTTGTCCTTGTAGCTGAGGTGTGTCTATTGGAGACAGCATATGTTTGTTGTTGTTCGTTTGTTTCTTTGTTTTCATCTAATCTGTTACTCTGTGCCATTTAATTGATGAGTTTAGTCCATTTATATTATAGTGATTATTGATACAAGAGGATTTCCTATAGCCATTTTATCTTTTGTTTCTGGTAGCGCAGTATCTCCATTTTTTTTTTTTGTCTTTTTGTTTCTGTCATGTTAGTTTTGTGGTAGTCTGTGATTCTTTTTCTGTTTATTTTTTAAATGTAATGTGTTTCAGTTTTGGATATTTTGAGTGATTATCATAAGTTTATGTAAATGAAAATTATATATATATATGAGGTCAGATAATTAATTTCATGAACTCATCCAAGAAAAAGTGCTACATACCTCATTGCTGAATATGGTCACCTTCGAAATACTCTCCTTGAGAAGCTATGTACAGACTCCGGTGCCTAGCCCACCTTTCAAAGCAATTTTGGAACTCTTTATGGAATGGCCATCAGAGCTGTTGTCACACCCAAAATCTGACAATTAAGTTTGCAAATTTTCCACTGTGTGCTTAGGTTGGCAGCACTGTAGGAACAACTGCCAGTGTAAGTGCACGGTGGCAGGTTTGTGAACTTAATAGTCAGATTTTGGGTATGACAGCAGCTCTAATGGCCACTCTATGAAAAGAGTTCCAAAATCGCTTTGAAGGGTGGACTAGGCACTGGAGTGATGCATAACTTCTCAAGGGAAGTACTTCAAAGGTGACCATAGTGATATTCAGCAATAAAGTATGTAGCACTTTTTCTAGGATGAGTTTATGAAATTAATTGTCCAATCTCATATAGTAGTAGCTTTTCTTAAGCATGCTTCTTATCTCCATTCCCCCTTGAAAATTCAGATCTTTACTCCCTTCCTTTTTATGTTTTTGTCATCACAAATTATACATATTTATGCTGTGAGATGATTTCTGAGTTGTGGTAGCAAGTATTCTTCTCTTTTCATTTTTTATGCTATAATTTTCTTTACCCTTTATGTTATGTTTGAGTGTATAGTGTTCTATTCTGTGTAGGGGTTGCCATTTCCTGCTTCTATTTGTTAGTAATCGTGCTCATAGTTTTGTATCCTTTTGACATTTTGTTTCAGGTGAAATATCTTCCTTCAGTATTTTCTGTAATGTAGGCTTTGTGGTGGCAAATTCTCTCAGCTTCTGTATATCTAAAATGTTTTTATTCATCCTTCATATCTAAAGGATAACTTTGCTGGATATATTATTCTTAGCTGCCAATTTCTCTCTTTCAGTAGTTTGAATATTTGATTCCATGTCCTCCTGACTTGTAGAGTTTCTGCTGAAAAGTCTGATGATAATCTAATGGGCTTTCCTTTATACATTACAGTCTTCATTTCCCTGGCTGCCCTGAGAATTCTTTCTTTGTCATTAATTTTTGATAGTTTCAATATAATGTGCTTTGGACAAGGCCTGTTGGAATTGAGGTAATTAGGTGTTCTGTTTGTTTCTTTGATTTAGGGATCCAGCTCTTTCCATAGGTTTAGGAAGTTCTCATAGATTATTTATTTGAATGGACTCTTTGTGCCCTTCTTGCTCTCTTCTCCTTCTGGTATACCCATTATTCTTATGTTGCTCTTTCTGATGGAGTCAGATAGTTCTTGTAGAATTCTTTTCTTTCTTTTAACTCTAATGTTTCTCTTTTTTTTCAATTGCATTATTTCCAGATTTTTATCTTTTGTATCATCAATTCTTTCCTCCACCTGGTCAGCTTTATTTTCTAAGCTAGCTACTTCATTTTTCATATATATTATTGAGTTCCTCATCTCCAAAATATCTATATTTTTAAATATTTCAATCTCTTTGGTAAAAATATTTATTTGTTTGTTGATTTTATTTCTGAGTTCATTAAACTCCCTGTCTGAATATTTTTCTATCTCACTGAATTTTTTCACAACTGCAATTTTGAATTCTCTGCCATTTGAGTCACATATTACACTTTCACTTTTCAAGGATAGTTTTGTTGTTATAGAATTCTTGGTTGACAGTTGTTTATCTCCTTCAGCACCTTAAATATATCATTTCACTGTCTTTTGGTCTCAGTTGTTTAAGATGAGAACTCAGTCACTAAGTATACTTATGCTCTTCTGTATGTGATTAATCACTTTTCTGCTGTCTTTAACATACTGTTTTTTTTTTGTTGTTGTTGTTGTTGTTTCATCAAGTTGCCTATGATATGTCTAGATGTGGATCTCTGAGTTTACCCTACTTGTAGTTCATTGAGCTTCTTGGATGTATAGAATAATGATTTTATTTAATTTTGGGAAGTTTTCAACTATTATTTCTTCAAATCTTTCTCTTTCTTTCTTTCCTCTCCTTCTGGGATTTTAAGTACACATGTGATGGAATATTTTCTCACAGGTTTCTGCCTCTCTATACATTTTTCTACAACCTTTTTTCCTCTTTTTTAAATTTGATACTTTAATCCATGTAACTTTAAAGCAACTGTTGATAGACATGTAGCCCTTGCCATTCATCATTTATAATTTTTGCATTTTTTCCTATCTTAAAGAAATCTCTCTAACACTCTGTAGTATTGGTTTGGTAGTAATGAATTTTTTCAGTTTTTTCTTGTCTGAGGAACTCTTTATCTGTCCTTCAATTTTGAATGATAGCCCTACTGGATACATATATCTTGGTTGTAGATCCTTGGTTTTCATCACTCTGAATATGTTCTACCAGTCCCTTCTAGCCTGCAAAATTTCTGATGAGAAATCAGCTGAGAGTCAAATGGGTGTCTCCTTATAACTTACTATTTGCATTTCTCTTGATGCTTTTAGAATTTTATCTGCTTTAATTTTTGCCATTTTAATAATGATGTGCCTTGGTGTATTCCTGTTTGGGTTCATTTTGTTAGGGACTCTTTGTGTATCCTGGACTTGTATGTCTATTTCCTTCACCAGGTTAGGAAAAGTTTCAGTCATTATTTCTTCAAATAAGTTCTCTATCCATTTCTGACTCTCTACTTCTTCTGGTACCCCTATGCTATAGATGTTGTTACATTTGATGTTGTCCAAGAGAAGTCTTAGCTAATCTTCATTTTTTTGTTTATCTTGTTCTGATTGGGTGTTTTCTGTTATCTTTCAAATCACTGATTCACACCTCTGCTTCATCTAGTCTGGATATTCCTTCTATTGCATTCTTCATTTTCTTTATTGTAATCTTCATCTATGATCCTTTCATATTGTCTCTATGTCATTTCTTATGCTTGATATATCTTTGTTAAAATTTTCATTAAGTCACATAAGCATTATTATAATCATGGCATTGAGCTGTTCTGACAGGTTGCTTGGCTCCAACTTGCATTCTGGGGTTTTCTGTTGTTTTTTTATGTATTTCTTTGTTTCCTTATTCTGGCATCTTCTCTGTTTATGAATATTCTGCTCTTTTAACTGAACACTCACTGCTGTAGCTTCTTCTAAAACTTACTACTGATGGTGTGAGGAGGTGGAGGGGACAGAGGTCTGATAGGGTGTTGGAGGAAGGCGGCTAGTGTCTTTGTTTCCCACCTGTCACTGAGAGAAACCTTGCAGACAGTGCCACTTTTTGCTTTTCTGTATTAGGTTTGCCCTGAGGTCTCTGCCCTGTGTTTTGGGATCAGCTGACTTGAACACTGGTTCCACAGACCGGGCTGGTTTTGGGCAAAGGACCCCACAGCATCCTCTCTCTTTCTCTTCCATGGGGTGGAGAGAGATTGGGCTGCAGCTTCTCACTGCCCCCATTGCTTCTCTATCTCTGGGAACTGGAGTGATGTTGGGCTATCATGTGTGTTCAATCTGGTCTGCACCTCCTGGGTGCCAAAGTGAGGTCTAGTTGCAGTGTCTCACAGCCCCTGCCTTCAGACATTTTTCTCTGTTCCACAGATCAAGTTAGATCCAGAATGCTCACCTGTCACCTTATTACTTCTCCCTCCTTTAGTGCAAATTCAAACAGGGACCCTATCACTTCCTGCATTTCTTCAATCCTCCTCCTTTTTTTCCTCCATTTGCCACTGTTTGCTCATCTGCAGGTACTTTCATGCAAAAAGAGGGTCTCTTAGCTGTGTTTGTATGTTTTGTAGGGAATGCTTAGTTTAATTATGGATGTTTTATTCTTGTGATCTCCAGGGTAGTTTTTTGGGAGTCCTTGTGATGCTGTTATTTTTATTGTCTCTCCTCTGTTTGTTTTTTTTAGATTGAACAATTTCTGTTGTTCTGTCTTCTAGTTGACTGATTCTTTCTTCTGACAATTCAAATTTCTAAAATTGTCTTTGAAAATTCAGCATTTCATTTAGGTTTTTTTATGATTGATACCTGCTACTGAAAATTGACAAAATGTGTACTTGTTGATTCATTGTGGTCATACTTTCTTAATCCTTTAAACATGCTTTACTTTAGTTTTATGAATACATTTGTAATAACTTTTTTTTATCATTTTTGTCTTCTAAGTTAAACATTTGTGGACAAAAAATGATATGTGAGATGCTTTTCCCCCCTGTGAATTACGATTGCTATGTGTCAAAATTTTTTCTTTGTAACTGGAAATTTTAATTAATATATTATACCAAATCTGGATTCTAGTGTTTTATGAAAATCAGATTACTATAATTTGTTGTGTAATAGCCTCAAGGTTATTGTTGTTACTGGGTTTTGTTTCTTTAACTTTTTGCTTAGTAATTTCCTTGGACTAAATCTATGAATTCTGTGGCCTCTCTTTACTTTTTTCTTGTTCCTGATAGCTCTTCACAGTTTTTTAAAGAAGGTTTTTATTAAAATATAATGAACATGCAATATTATATTAATTTCAAGTGGATGTCACAGTTATTCAACATTTTTATACCTAAAGAAGTGATCACCATAAGTCTAATAGCCATTGGACACTGTACCATGCTATCACCATATTAATGACTATATTCCCTATGCTGTACATTACATTCCAATGACTTATTTGTTTTATACCTGGAAATTTGAACCGCTTAATTCCCCTTCACTGTCCTTCCCCCTTTTTAATTTTTCAATTACTGTTGGCATTTAATATTATTTTATATTAATTTCAGGTGTATAGCATAGTGGTTAGACATTTATACAATTTAAGAAGTGATATCCCTGACTAATGTAGTACCCATCTGACACTATACATAGTTATTACCACATTATTGGCTATATTCTCTATGCTTTACTTTACATCCCCATGACTGTTCAGTAACTACCAATTTGTACTTCTTAATGCCTTTACCTTTTTCGTCTTGATCCCAACCCCCCTCCCATTACCTCAATAATCTATTACCCATCTGACATGATACATAGTTATTACAATATTATTGACTATATGCCTTTTTTTAGAGACTGTTTTATTGTTAAATTTATTGGGGGGACACTGGTTCATAAAAATTACATAGGTTTCAGGTGTACAATTCTACAATACATTGTCTATGTGTTGTATTATGTATTCATCACCTAGAGTCAGTTTTTTCCATCATATAGTTGAGTTCCTCTCTCTTCTCCCTCACACCCATCTCCCCTTTCCCTCTGATAACTATTAAACTATTGACTGTTTTCATGATTTTTTATTTATTTGTTGCTTTTAATTTTATGTTACACATATGAGTGGAATCAGGTAGTTCTCTTTTTTCTGTCTGGCTTATTTCACTTTGTATGGTGGTCTCAAGGTCCATACATGTCATCATAAATGGTCTTACTTCATATTTTGTTATGGCTGAGTAATATTCCATTGTTTATATGTATCAACAGTTTCTTTATTCAGTTGCCTTTCAAAGGACACTTCAGCTGTTTCCATGCCTTGGCCACTGTGAATAGTACTCCAATAAATATTGGGGTACATATATCTTTGTGGACTGAGGTTTTGTCTTATGCTATAACCTACATTCCCATGACTACTGTGTAACAACTAGTTTGTATTTTTTTAATCCCTTCGCCTTTTTAATCCACCCCACCAAACCCTCTCCCATCTGTCAACCATCAAAAAGTTTTATCTATGCATTTCTTTATGTTTTGTTTGTTTTTTTTTCATTTTGTTCTATAGATTTCTCATGTAAATGAAATCACATTGTATATGTATTTGTCTGTTTGACATAGCCTACGCAGCACAATAACCTCCAGGTACATTTGTACTGCCACAGATGGCAAGAAGTCATTCCTTTTCCTGACAAAGCAATATTCCATTGTATATATGTACCACCTTCTCTTCATCCATCAACAGACACCCAGGCTGCCTCCACATCTTGGCTATTGTAAACAATGCTGCAATGAACATATGGATGAATATGTCTTAAAGTAGCATTTTTGGGGTTTTTTTTTTCAGATAAATACTCAGAAGTAGGATTATTGGGTGCTTCTTTTTCTCTTGTTATATAGCCTTTCTTTTAAAATCTACTTTGTCTGGTATAAGAACTGTTACCCCAACTTTATTTTATGTTTATTATCATGAAATATCTTTTTGCATTCCTTTACCTTCAGTCTGTGTGTCTTTTGATCTGGTGAGTATCTTGTAAGCAGCTATGTAAGGGTCTTTTTTTCTTATCCATTCAGCCACCCTGTCTTTTGATTGAAGCATTTAATCTATTTACATTTAAAGTAATTGTTGATATATATGTAGCTATTGCCAATTATTGTTCATATTTTTAATTTTTATTTTTGTCTTGGAGAAGTTCAATATTCCTTGTAATATTGTTTTGGTGGTAATAAACTCCTTTAGCTTTTTCTTGTCTGAGAAGGTCTTTATCTGTCCTTCAGTTCTAAATGATAGCTTTGCTGAGTAGAGTAATCTTGATTGTAAGTCCTTGCTTTTTATCACGTTGAATATTTTATACCAATCCCTTCAGGTCTGCACAGTTTCTTTTGGGAAATCATCTGACATTCTTATGGGAACTCTCTTGTAGCTAACTAACTGCTTTTCTCTTGCTGCCTTTAAGATTCTTTCTTTGTCTTTAACAACTGGCCTTTTATCCGATATGTCTTGGTGTGGGCCTCTTTGGGTGCATCTTCTTTGGAATTCTCTAAATTTCCTGGGCTTGTATGTCTATTTTCTTTGTCAGGTTAGGGAAGTTTTCCTTCATTATTTCTTCAAAGAGATTTTCAATTTCTTCTTTTTTTTATTGTTAAAGCTGGCTTCTTAAGGGTCTCCCCTATGTCTACACAGGTTGGTGGTCAATTATTGTTTGGGTGGAGATTGTGTTCTACCAAGTCTAGCAGTCCTCAGTTGATGAATCTGTGCATGGGTAAGGAAGCACATTAAATCTTTAGACTAATTTTACATCTGTCCCTCTTTTTTCTTCTGGATTGGACTTTTCAGATCTTCTTTGCACATTTGTGTATCTTCAGGTTCTGTAGGAAGTGTGTGGCTGGCATGGACCTTCTCAGGTCTCAGAAGCATATGCATAAATGCCATCGCAGCTGGGAATAGGCTTTTCCCAAACATACAACCTCTGACTAGTAGAGATGTTGGACCTACCTATAAAGTGGTTGCTCATGTACTCTATGATTGTTATTTTTACCAAAAATATTGTTAAGCATAATCATAGCCCACAACCATTTTGATCTCAGCTGAGAAGATACTAATTCTCATGGTCTGCTCTACCATGTAGAACCTTCATGCTGACTGAGTTGGATGGGAATAAGAGGAGCTCCAGGACAGAATGACATTGATTTCAATCATTCTTACTTGAAATTCAGCATTTTTTCAAATGTAAACACATCTCAGATTGTCATGTGCCTTTCCTTATCTCTATATCTTGAACTTGTTTATATTTTGTTTGTGTATAGTGTGTATGTGTGTGTGTGTGTGTGTGTTTAAATTTTGACCAGCTTTATAGTGGCTTATTTTTCTTCCTTTTTGATTGAAGATTCCACATATAAGTGAGATCATAAGGTATTTGTCTTTCTCAGTTTGAATTATTTCACTTAGCATATCTTCTACTTCCATCCATGTTGTTGCAAAAGGCAAATTTTTATTCTTCTTTATGGCTGAGTAATACTCCATTGTGTAAATGCATCAGGGCTTCTTTATCCAGTCACTTATTGATAGGAATTTAGGTTGTTTTCATATCTTGGCTATTGTGAATAACGATCCAATAAACATAGGGATACTTTTATTTTTAAAAAAATTACTGTTTTGGAATTCTTTGGATGAATACACAGGAGTAAAATTTCTGGGTCATAAGATAGTTCCATTTAAATTTTTTTTATTTTGCAAATTACATTTTTTAATTGTTAGACTTATTGTTCACAGTGCCCAAGACATGGAAATTACCAAAGTGCCCTTTGATAGATGACTAGATAAAGAAGCTGTGGTACAAATATACAATGGAGTGTTACTCAGCTATTAAAAATGAGAAAATACTGACATTTGCAACTAAGTAATTGAACCTGGAGAACATCATGCTAAATGAAGTAAGCCAGACAGAAAAAAACATTTTTAATATTTTGAGGAACCTCCATACTGTTTTCCATAGTGGATAAACAAATTTTCAGTCCCATTAACACTGCACAATGGTTCCCTTTTTCCCACACCCTCGCCAACACTTGTTGTTGGTTTATTTATTGATGAGAGTCATTGTGACAGCAATGAGGTGGTATCTCATTGTGATTTTGATTTGCATTTCTCTGATGATTAGTGACGTTGAACATCTTTTCATGTGTCTATTGACCATCTGTATGCCCTCTTTAGAGAAATTTCTATTCAGGTCTTCTGCCCAGTTTTTAATTGAGTTGTTTGTTTGTTTGTTTTTTTGCCATTGAGTTGTGTGAACTTCTTATAAATTTTGGATATTAACCCTTTATTGGATGCCTCATTGGCAAATATTTTCTCTCATTCTATGAGATGTCTTTTTGTTTTGTTGATGGTTTGCTGACATAAGAAACCTTTTTAATCTGATGTAGTCTTATTTGATTCTATTTTATTTTTTTCCCTTGCCTGAGAAGACACATCATTGAAGATATTAAGAGTTACATCTGAGAGGTTACTTCCTATATTTTCTTCTATGAATTTTATGGTTTTAGGTCTTATATTTAGGTCTTTAATCCATTTTGAGTTTATTTTTTCTATATGGTGTAAGAAAGTGGTCCAATTTCATTTGTATTTGCATTTATCTGTCCAGTTTTCCTAACACCTTTGATTGGAAAAACTGTCTTTACCCAAATGTAAGTTCCTGCTTCCTTTATCATAAATCAATAGGTCATATAGACATAGATTTCTGTGCTCTCTATTCTGTTCCATTGATCTATGTGTCTGTTTTGTATGCCAATAGCATGCTGTTTTGATAACTGTGGCCTTGTAGTATAATTTGATGTCTGGTAGCATGATTTCTCCAACTTTGTTCTTCTAAGGGTTGCTGTGGCTATTCTAGGTCTTTTATAGTTCCATATATATTTTAAGAGTGTGTGTTCTATTTCTGTGAAGAATGCCATTGATATTTTGATGGAAATTGCATTGAATCAATAGATTGCTTTGGGTAGTATGGGCATTTTAACTATATTAATTCTTCCCATCCATGAGCATGGTATGTGTTTCTATTTATTTGTGTCTTCTTTGACTTCTCTCTTCAGTGTCTTACAATTTTCTGAATACAAGTCTTTTACTTTCTTGGTTAAATTTATTCGTAGATATTTTATTTTTTATGCGAGTGTAAATGGGATTGTCTTCTTAATTTCTCCTGCTGCTACTCTGTTATCGGTATATACAAATACAACTGACTTCTGGATATTGATTTTGTATCCTGCTACATTACCAAATGCATTTTTCAGTTCCAATAATTTTGGGGCCGAATCCTTATGATTTCCTATATCCAGTATCATGCCACCTACAAATAATGATACTTTTACTTCATTTTTTCCTATTTGGATGCCTTTTGTATGTTTTTACTTTCTGATTGCTATGGCTAAGACTTCTAGTACTATGTTTAAAAAGAGTGGAAACAGTGGACATCCTTGTCTTGTTCTTGATTTAAGGGGAAGGTCTTTAGCTTTTCTTCATTGAGTATGATATTAGCTGTGGGTTTATCATATATAGCCTTTATTGAATTGAGATATATTTCTTCTATTTCCACTTTGCTGACAGTTTTTATCATAAATGGCAGCTGAATTTTTTCACATGCTTTTTCTGCATCTGCTAAAATGACTATATGATTTTTATTTTTCATTTTGTTTCTGTGGTTTATCATGTTTATTGATTTATGTATATTGAACCAACTTTGCATCTCGGGAATGAATTCCTAACGGTGGTATATGATTTTTTTTAATGTATTGCTGAATTTGAATTACTATTATTTTGTTGAGAATTTTTGCATCTATGTTCACTAGGGATATTGGCCTATAGTAATTCTTTTTCTTTTTTTTTTTTTTTTTTTTTGGTAGTGTCTTTATCTGGTTTTAGAATCAGGGTAATGGTGGCCTCATAAAAGAAATTTGGGAGCTTACTCTCTTTCTGGGTTTTTTGAAATAGTTTGAGGAGTATAGGTGTTAATTGGTTTTTGAATATTTGATAAAATTCATGTGTGAAGCCACCTGGTCCAGGACCTTTATTTGATGAGAAATTTTGATTAATGATTAAATTTCACTGTTAGTAATTGGCCTATTTAGATATTCTGTTTCTTCTTGATTTAACCTTGAAAGTTCATATATTTTTAAGAATATTTATTTCTTCCAGATGGCCCAATTTGTTGGTGTTTAGTTGCTTATAGTATTTTCTTATAGTTTCTTGTATTTCTGTCGTGTCTGTTGTCACTTCTCTTTAATTTTTTATTTTATTTATTTAGATCCTCTCTTTTTCTTAAGAAGACTGATTAAGGGTTTGTCAATTTTGTTTCTCTTTTCAAAGAACCAGATCTTGGCTTCATTGATCTTTTGTATTGTCTTCTTAGTCTCAATTTTATTTATTTATACTCTGATTTTTATTATTTCCTTCTTTGTGCTGATTTTAGGCTTTGGTTGCTCTTCTTTTTCCAGTTTCTTTAGGTGTAAAGTTAAACTGTTTATTTGAGATCTTCCTGGTTTCTTTAGGTAGACCTGTATTGCTCTGAACATCCCTCTCAGGACTGCTTTTGCTGTGTCTCAGACTTTAGGTAGTTGTGTCATCATTCTCATTTGTCTCAAGATACCTTTCGATTTCTTCCTTAATCTCATTGTTGACCCATTCATTCTTAAGTAGTGTATTGTTTAGCTTCATATGTTTGCGTCTTTTTCTTTTTTTTTTTTTCTTTTTCTTGAAATTGATTTCTAGTTTTATACTGTTGTGGTCAGAGAGGGTACTTGATATGATTTCAACTTTCTTAAATTTATTGAGGCTTGTTTTGTGGCCTAACATGTTGTCTATCTTGGAAAATGTTCCATGTGCATTTCAAAAGAATGAATATTCTGTAGCTTTGAAATGTAATGATCTAAAAATTTAAATTAAATTAATCTGTATTCATGTTGATTTTCTGTCAGGAAGATCTGTCTATTGGTGTCAGCGAGGTGTTAAATCCTCTTACTATGATTGTGTTACTGTTGAATTTGACTTTATCTCAATCAATATTTGCTTTATGAATTTAGGTACTCCTAAGTTGGGTGCATTAAAGTTTACAAGAGTGATGTCCTTTTGTTGAACTTATCTCTTTATAATTATGTAATGTCCTTCTCTGTCTCTTCTCATTGTCTTTGTTTTCAAGTTTAATTTGTCTTATATAAGTATTGCTACCTCAGCTTTTATTTCATTTCCATTTGCATGAAATATCCTTTTCCATTCTTTTACTTTCAGCCTATGTGTGTGTTTCCTTCTGAGGTGAGTCTCTTGCAGACAGTATATTCCCAAGTCCTGCTTTCTTATCTGTTCAGCTACCTTATGCTTTTTTATTGGAGCAATATTTTCATTTATATTTAAAGTGATTATTGATAGGTACATAGTTATTTCCATGTTATTATTCATTCTTTAAAATTTTCTTCTGTTTTTTTGTTCTCTCTTTTCTTCTGTTTAAGGAAGCCCCTTTAGCATTTCTTGTAATGCTGGCTTGTTGGGGGTGAAGTTTTGCTTTATCTTATGTGGGAAGGTCTGTATCTCTACTTCAATTTGAAGTGATAGCCTTGCTGGGTAAAGTAGTCTTGGTTGTAGTCCCTTGTTTTTCGTTACTTTGAGTATTTCTGGCCATTCTCTTCTGGCCTGCAACTTTTCTATTGAGAAATCCTCTGATAATCTTATGGGAGCTTATTGTAGGTAAGCTTTTGTATTCCTTTTGCTGATTTTATGATTCTCTCTTTGTCTTTAACCTCTGTAATTTTAATTATGATGTGTCTTGGTTTGGTCCTGTTTGGGTTCATCTTGATTGAGACTCACTATACTTCTTGGGTTTGTGTGACTACTTCTTCTGCCAGGTTAAGGAAGTTTTCAGTAATTATTTTTTCAAACATGTTCTCAATCCCTTGCTCCCTCAGTTTCCCTTCTGATACCCTATGATCTGAATGTTGTTACACTTGATATTGTCCCAGAGTTCTCTCAGGCTATCCACATTTAATTTTTTTTTCTCCTTTCATTTCCATTTGGGTATTTTCTGCTACCTTGTCTTCCAGAACACTGATTAGATTGTTTGTTTCATCTAATCTATTTTTTTTATTGTTAGACTTATTTGGGTGACATTGGTTAGCAAGAATTACATAGGTTCTATATATACAATTCTACAGTGCATCATCAACTTGTTGTATAATAAGTTCACACCAAGGTTGAGTTTTCTTTCCATTACCATATATTTAGCTCCCCACCCTCCTCTTTCACCCTCTCCCCTTCTCCATTCCCCTCCCAACTTGTCCCAAATTAATATTAAACTATTGATTGTATCCATGAGATTTTTGTTTGTTTGTTTGTTTTTTCTTTGTTGCTTTCAGTTTTATATTCTGCATATGAATAAAGTCATACAGTTTTTGGTTTTTTCTGTCTGGCTTATTTTGCTTAGCATCATGATCTCTAGGTCCATCCATTTTATTGTAAATGGCAGTATTTCATCTTTTCTTATAGCTGAGTAATATTCCATTGTGTATATGACCACATCTTCTTCATCTACTCATCTGTCACAAGGCACTTTGGTTGTTCCCATGTTTGAGCCACTGTGAACAGTACTGCAATGAACATGGAAGTACATAAAACTTTGCGGACTAAGATTTTCAAGTTTTTTGGGGAAAATCTCCCGAAGAGGGATTGCTAGGTCATATGGTAACTCCATTCCCAGTTTTCTGAGGAACCTCCACTTGTTATCCCTTGTGTTGTTGATAATAGCCATTCTAACAGGTGTGAGGTGACATCTCATTGCGGTTTTGATTTGCATTTCCCTGATAGCTAATGAGGATGAGCATTTTTTCATATGTCTGTTGGCCATTTGTATTTCTTCAAGGGGGAAGTGTCTATTTAGTTCTTCTGCCCACTTTTTAATTGAGTTGTTTGCTTTTTGTTGTTCTTAAGTTGTATCAATTCTTTATATTTTTTAGATATTAGACCCTTATGAGATGTGTTGTTTGCAAATATTTTCTCCTGTTCAGTTGGCTGTCTCTTTGCTTTGTTGATGGTTTCTTTGGCTGTGTAGAAGCTTTTTACTGTGATATAGACCCATTCATTTATTTTTGCTTTCACTTCCCTTTCCTTTGATGTCAGGTTCATGAAGTCTTCCTTGAGTTCTAGTTCTATAAGTTTAGTATGTATGTTTTCTTCTCTACAGTTTATTGTTGCAGGTCTTATATGAGGGTGTTCAATCCATTTTGAGTTGATTTTTGTATATTGTGAGAGTTCACAGCTTAGATGAATTCTTTTGTATGTTTTTCCAGCTTCGCCAGCACCATCTTCTAAAGAGGCTCTCTTTTCCCCAATGGATATTTTTTGCTCCTTTATAAAAAATTCTTTGTACATAAATTTGTGTATTTATTTCTGGGTTTTCAGTTCTGTTTCATTGGTCTATGTTTCTGTTTTTCTCCCTCAAGCTGTTTTGATTATTGATGCTTTGTAATATAAATTGAACTTGGGGAGTGTAATACTACCAGCCTTATTCTTTTAATATAGTATTGCTTTGACAATTTGAGATCTTTTATGATTCCACATGAATTTGATAATTCTTTTATCTATTTCACCAAAGTATAATTGTAAAATTTTGATGGGTATTGCATTACATCTCTAGATTGCTTTGGGCAAAATGGCCATTTTAACAATGTTAGCTCTATTTACCCATGAACAGGGGATATTTTTCTATTTCTTTGTGTCTGCTGCGATTTCTTTAAAAAGTGACTTATAGTTTTCCATGTATAAGTCTGTCACGTTCTTTGTTAAGTTAATTCCCAGGTATTTCATTCTTTTTGTTGTGATAGCAAAAGGAATTAACTCCCTCATTTCTTTTTCTGTGGATTCGTTGTTTGTATATAGGAATGCTGTTGATTTTTGTACATTGATTTTGTATCCTGCGACTTTACTATATTCATTTATTGTTTCTAATAGTTTCCTGGTGGAATCTTTGGAATTTTTTATATAAAGGATGATGTCATCCACAAATAGTGACAATTTGACCTCTTCTTGCCCATTTTGGATACCTTTGATTCCTTTCTCTTGCCTGATTGCTGTGGCTAGAATTTCCAGTACTATATTGAGTAGCAATGGTGACAGGGGGCATCTCTGTCTTGTTCCTTATTTTAGCGGAGTAGTCTTCAGCTTTTCCCTATTCGATATGATGTCAGCTGAGAGTTGGTCATATATTGTCTTTATTATGTTGAGATACTTTCCTTCTGTATCTATTTTATTAAGTGTTTTGATCATAAATAGATGTATTTTCTCAAATGCTTTTTTTCTGCATCAATTAATATGACCATATGGTTTTTATCTTTTATTTTATTTATGTGGTATATCACATGATTGATTTTCATATGTTGAACCATCCTTGTGGTCCTGGGATAAATCTCACTTGATCATGATGTATAATTTTTTGGATGCATTGTTGTATTCTATTTGCTAATATATTTTTTAGGATTTTTGCAACTGTGTTCATCAGAGATATTGGTCTATAGTTTTTGTGTGTGTGTGTGTGTGTGTGTGTGTGTGTGTGTGTGTGTGTGTGTGTTGTTTTTACCAGGCTCTGGTATTAGGATAACATTAGCCTCATAGAATGAATTAGGAAGTATTTCTTCCTTTTCAATTTTTTGGAAGACTCTGAGGATAGGCATTAGTTCTTCTTTGAATGCTTGGTAGAAGTCATTGATAAGACCATCTGGTCCAGGGATTTTGCTTCTAGGGAGACTATGGTTAGTCATTTCAATTTCTCTGCTATTGATTATTCTATTCAGATTATCCAGTTCTTCTTGTTCAGACTAGGTAGGCTATAGGTTTCTAGAAACTTGTCCATTTCTTCTAGGTTGTTAAATTTAGTGGCATGGAGTCCTTCATAATATTTTCTTATAATCCTTTGTATTTCCGTGGTGCTAGTGGTAATTTGTCCCCTTTTGTTTCTAATTTTGGATATTTGTATCCTTCCTTTTTGTCCTTAGATTAGTCTAGCCAGGGTTTTGTCAATTTTGCTGGCTTTCTCATAGAACCAGCTCTTAGTTATATTATATTTTTTCTTTGTCCTTCTCTTCTCTAATTAGTTTAGCTCTGCTTACATTTTTAAAATTTCTTTCCTTCTGCTGACTTTGAGTTTTGTCTGCTCTACTTTTACTAGTTTTTTAATATGGGATGCTTAGGTGTTTACTTGTGATTTTTCTTGTTTCTTAAGATAGGCCTGTAATTATATAAATTTTCATCTTATTACTACCTTTGCTGTCTCAATAATTTTGATATACTTTATTTTCATTGTCATTAATTTCCATATATTTTCAAATCTTTCCTCTTATTTGTTCTTTTATCTAGTCACTTTCTAATAAGATGTTGTATAATCTGCATGTATACTTTGTTTTTTGTTGCTTTTCTTCTAAGTTGATCCCCAATTTCAAAGCTTTGAGGTCTGAGAATGGTATAATTTCAATCTTCTTGAATTTGCTGAGGCTACTTTTGTGTCTCAGCATGTGGTCTAGCTTTGAGAATGTTCCATGTGCACTAGAAAAGAAGGCATAGTTTCTTTTTGCTGGATGAAGTTTCCTGTAAATGTCAATTATGTCCAAAAGCTGTAATGTGTCATTTAGAGCTTATATTTTCTTTCTTTTTTTTTAAATTTTCAAATATACATGGATTTTATTGTGATTTTTTAAAATTCATTTATATTGTTAGACTTATTGGGGTGACATCAGTTAACAAGGATTACATAGGTTTCAGGCATACAATTCTACAGTGCATTGTCAACTTGATGTATAAGAAGTTCACCACCTAATGTGACTTCTCTTTCTATCACCTTATATTTAGCTTCCCCCCCCTCTTTTGGATGATCTGACTATGGCTGTTAAGGGGGTATTTAAGTCTCCCATGATGGTTGTACTTTTGTCAGTTTTTTCTTTCAAATCTGTTAGTAGTTGCTTTGTATGTTTTGGTGCTTCCTGTTTGAGAGCATATATATTAATTAGTGTCAAATCTTTTTGTTGTGGCATTGTACCATTTGTCATTATGTAATGTCCATCTTTTTCTCTTGCTATCATAACCTGAAGTTTATTTCATCAGATATCAGTATGGCGACTCCTGCTTTTTTCTGGTTACCATTTGCTTGGAGTATTGTTTCCCATCTTTTCACTCTGAGTCTGTTTTTATCCTCATGGCTGAGGTGTGTCGCTTGGAGACAGCATATCGATAGGTTTTGTTTTTTAATCCAGTCTGCTGTTCTTTGTCTTTTTATTGGTGAGTTCAGTCCATTAACATTTAGAGTGATGATTGATGTGTGAGGATTTCCTGCAGCCATTGCATTTTACTGCTGTTGTTTTGTTTTGTTTTATTTCTAGTTACCCCATCTCTATTCCATTTGTCCTGATGTTTTCTTTCAGGTCAAAAATCCTCCTTCATTATTTCTTGAAATGCTGGCCTCATGCTGGCAAACTTCCTCAGTTTCTGTGTGTCTGAGAAGGTCTTTATTCCTCCTTCATATCTGAAAGATAATTTTGTGGAATAATTTATTATTGGCTGGAAGTTTCTCTCTTTTAAAGTTTCAAATATTTGATTCCACTGCCTCCTGGGTTGTAGAGTTTCTGCTGAAATGTCTGATGCCAGCCTGATGGATTTTCCTCTAAATGTTATAATTCTTTTTTTTCTGAATGTCTTGAGAATTGTTTGTTTGTGTTTTGTATTTGACATCCTTTGTACCATGTGTTTTGGAAGAAATCTGCTAGAGTACAGATATCTAGGAGACCTGTTTTCTTCTTGAATTTGGGGTTCCAGATCTTTCCATCGGTTTGGCAAATTCTCATGTACTATTTGTTTGAGTATGTTCTCTGTGGAATGCACTGCTTCTTCTTCTAATCCTATTATCCTGACGTTGTTTTGTCTCATGGAGTCAGGTAGTTCTTGCAGAGTTCATTCTGTCCTTTTGGTTTTATATTTTCTATCTTCCTCTTTTGGAGATGTTTCCATGTTCTGATTTTCAATATCACTAATTCTTTCCTCTATCTGGTTGGTCTTGTTTCCTATGGCACTTATTTTATTTCTCACTTCTTTTATTGTATTATTTATCTCTTGAATTTCCACCTCGTTCTTCCTTGTGTTTTGAATTTCTTTGTTAAATTGATTCTTTTGTTCATGGATTTGTTTTCTTAGGACATTCACCTCAGCTGTTGTGCTCTGCCAGTATGTTTTCATTTCTCTCAGAGTGTTTAGACTGGTTACTTTATATTCTTTGTCACTTATTTTAGAAATTTCTAGGTCTATGAGATTTTTTTCTGGAGATTTTTTATTTTCTTTCTGAGCAGCTTTGGATCCTAATATACTCATACTGTCCACTGTGTACTTCTTCTTTGGCAAGAGAGCTTTATACTCAGAAACCAGGAGCTCTTTCATTCTCTGATTAGTATTTTTGTTGTGTCTTGATGTAGGGCAGACACTAGGTGACACTGGGGGGCAAATTTGGGGAGAGAGGGAAGGTGTTTAAGCCTATTTCTGGTCTCCAGCTGCATTTGGAGGCGGGTCTGTCTATCTGCGTTCCTTCTGTTTTCTGCAGTTTATTAGGGAGGCTGTATGAGAGGAGAGAGGCCAACAAAATGTGCACTGGTGCAGCTCCACCTCCTGTCCTTTGCTGGGGAAGCTGGGGGAGATGAAGGAGGCCTATGGGTGCATACCAAGGCCTGTGTCGCTGACTGGGCAAATGTATCATATCCGCCTTTCTTCCCAGGTATGCTTCAGTGACCAGTTGTTTGGGGCAGAGTCTGCAGGCTCGCACCATGTGTGGGTGCCGGACGGGTGCACATCACAAGTTCAAAGCCGTGGGCCTGATGTCATGGGTCATGTGAAGGCAGCCGACTTGCCTCCTCCATGGGCCAGGAACCACAGTCCTGCAGAGGAGCTGTGCATGTGCGTACTGTGAGCCACAAGGGCTCTGGAAACCGAGGTGCTGTCTCTGGGATCCCACCTTGGCCTTTGGCTGTTCAGAGTTCTCTCTCAGCCTTCTTGCTACTCAAGAGCTTCAGAAGCTGGCACCCAAACTCTGCCCCCAACACTCTGCTCTACGGCTTTGCTTCCCCAGAGTCTCTCACTGTTCTGCTATTTTGGCTGGCTTTCACCCTTGTCTCTTCTTACCCTTCTCCCTTCTGTGCACTGTGCTGCTCCCAGATAGTCAGCAGTGATGGGGTCCTGTCATGATTCATCTCTGCTCCCCTCCTTTCTCCCACTTTTCCCCTTCTCTCCACCCTTCAGGTGTTTTCTTGCAATGCATGGATTTCTCAGCTGTTGTAGTGTAGCTCAGGATCCTCTTTCTTGGTTCCTGGATGGCTGTTCAATTGTGTTTTCTGGGAGAGGTTTTAGGGGCCTCGTCCTCAGTCACCATCTTGCCCTCCTCTAGGAAACTGACCTTAATGTTCTTCTTTTGCTACATACTTGCTAACACTAAAAAATCCCAAGCTTAATTATTTCATTTTCAATTGGCAGTAAAAATCCCTGTCCTGTCTGTCTCACAGAAATTGAGTGAGGTTCAGGTAAGAAACTGGATGTACAAGAACTAAGGACAATTTCAAAAGCTGTGCAAATGGTAGCCACTATTATTGAAGTGTTATCCTTCTTCAGCTTTGTTCTAAAGTTATATATAGGTGTAACTTGAATGGCTGCCTGGGTTTTTTTGTTTGTTTGTTTAAACCCATTATAGCCCCCAAACTAAAATTCCAAATTATGCCATTTATCAGCCATTAACACCTAATCGAGTTAATCATATAGCTGAATACTTGGGCGCAGTTTCAACAAGCAGTAAGAGAAAGGGATGGGGCCTAGACATATGTACTGGCTGGCATCAGGGACAGAATCAAGAATAACAAATTTTCAATTTCTGTCTCTATCTTTCTCCTTCTATCTCTCTTAAACAAAAATGTTTGAGATATTTACACACACACACACACACACACACACACACACACTAGAGGTCTGACAATTAAGTTTGTGAACTCATCCTAGAAAAAGTGCTATGTATCTCATTACTGAATATTACTATGGTCGATTATGAAGCACTCCCCTTGGAAAGTTATGCACCAATGCCAGCATCTCCTTTATTCGTCAAAGCAATTTTGGAACTACTTTTTTGGGATGGCCTTCAGAGCTGTCGTAATATTACCCTTGATGTCCTCAATATTATCAAAATGTCTTTCAGTATTTCCATTATCTCATGGTAAAGAAAAAAGTCATTGGGGGCCAGATCAGGTGGGTAGGAAGGGTATACCAATACCGTTATTTGTTTACTGGCTAAAAACTTCCTCATAGACAGTGCTGTGTGAGCTGTTGCATTGTTGTGATGCAAGAGCCATGAGATTTTGGCAAAAAGTTCATACCAAGGTCATTTTGTTTAATATTTTCATGCAGCCTTTTCAGCACTTCCAAATAGTAAACTTGGTTGACTGTCCAGTTGGTACAAATTTACAATGAACAATCCCTTTGATATAAAAAAAAAAAAGATTAGCAACATCATTTTGACTCTTGATTTGGACTAATGGAACAATTTTGGTCATGGCAAATTGGCTGGCTTACATTGCATACTTTCGATGCTTTGTTTCAAGGTTGTACTGGTACACCCATGTTTCATCACCAGTGGTAACATGGACCAAAACATTGTCTTGTGTCTCCAAAAGGTCTTGACAAACTTTGACTGTCCTTTGCTTTTGTTCATCTGTGAGCTCCTTTGGGACCATATTTGTATACACCATTCTCAGGCCAAGATTTTCAGTTAAGATTTTAATTGTTTCTTTATTATTGTTTACTTGGTCTGCTATGCTTCTCATAGTAAGCTGATGATTTTGAAAGACAACTTGATCAATTTTTGCAATTTTTTCATTAATTGTGTTTGTTACTAGGTGCTCTGATGTCTGTTTATCAGTGATGCTTTCTCTCCCCTCAGCGAAATGTTTATTTCATGTGTATACTGCCATTTTATTCATGACATTATTTTCATAAATTGAACTAACATGTCCCTGATTTCACTTCCACTCTTGTCAAGTTTGACAAGAAAATTAATGATTTTTTATTGCTCTAATTCAAGTTCTGACATTCTCATGAGGGCACACAAAAACATGCAACAATAATAAATGTCATTCAGCAAGACACCACCACAGGTTGATGCAAACACAGCTATGAAAGTTTACTGAGAAGGAGCAAGATGGTGACTGGAGAGGAGGTCCTTAAAACCTTTCCCAGAAAACACAATTGAACGGCCATCCAGGAACCAAGGAGGACCCTGAGTGACTCAACAGCAGCTGAGAAATGCACACGCATTGCAAGTAAATACCTGAAGGTTGGAGAGAAGGGTGCGAGTGGGAGAGAAGGGAGGGAACAGAGACAGATCGTGACAGGACCCAATCGCTGCTGACTATCCAGGAACAGCACAGTGTAAGAGAGGGGGGAGGCCAAGAGGCGACAAGAGTAAAAGCCAGAAAAATGGCACAATGGTGGGAGACCATGGGGGATCCGGACATTAGAGCAGTGTGTTGGGGACAGAGCTTGGGAGCCAGCCTCTGCAGCTTTTGAGTAACAAGAGGGCTGAGCAAGTACTCTGAACAGCTGCAGGCTGAGGTGGGTCCCCAGAGACAGCACCTTGACCTGTGGTGCCCTCATCATCCACAGCACAAGCACGCATGGCTCCTATGCAGGGCCGTGGTTCCTGTTTCCCGCTTGCGTTGGAGGTGAGCCGGCTGCCTTCATACGGCCTGAGGTCAGGCCCACTGCTGTGGACTTGTGGTGTGCACACCTGCACGTGCACCCTTGGCGCCTAAAAGCAGGGCGAGGCTGCAGACTCTGCCCCAATGGCTGGTTGCTGGAGGAGACCTGGGTAGAAAGGTGAATTTTATAGCATTTGTCCCAGTCAGCAAGAACAGCCTTGGCCCACATTACCCAGCTTCCCTAGCATAGGGCAGAAGGTGGAGCTTCCCCAGAGCTCATTTGTTGGCCTCGCCCCTCTCCTACAGCCTCCCCAACCAACTATCTAACTGCAGGAACCTGAGAGACCACGGATAGATGTGCACTGCCTCCTAACATGACAGAAGATGAGAAATAAGAAATAAACAATCCCACTCTCTCCCAAAACTTGACTCCCAGAGCCACTTAGTGTCTGCACTACAGCAAGACACCACAAAAATACTAATCAGGGCTCCTGGGCTCTGCTGAACATAATGCCATCCAGTCAAATAGGAAGAACCCAGCAGACAGGATAAACACCTTAAAAACTAAAACTGCTCAAAAAGAATATGAAATTTATTACAAAAACAGCTTCTTAGACCTAGAAGTTTCTGAACTAAATGACAGAGAATTTAAAGTTGCTGTTCTAAAGGCTCTGAGAGAAATGAAAACATACTGGCAGAATGCCATAGCTGAGATGAATGACATAAGAAAGGAAATCCATGAACAAAAGGAACAACTTAACAAAGAAATTCAAAACACTGACATGGAAATTTGAGAGATAAATAATACAATAAAAGAAGTGAGAAATGAAATAATTGCCATAGAGAACAAGTGCAACCAGATGGAGGAAATAATTAGCGATATTGAAGATCAGAACATGGAAACATCTCAAAAAGAGGAAGAGAGGGAATACACAACCAAACAGATTGAAAGAACTCTGCAAGAACTATCTGACTCCATGAGACAAAACAACATCAGGATAATAAGATTAGAAGAAGGAGCAGAGCACTCTACAGAGAGCATACTCAAACAAATAGTAGATGAGAACTTTCCAAACCTATGGAAATATCTGGAACCCCATGTTTGTGAAGAAAACAGATCCGCTAGATACCTGGACCCAAGCAGATCTTCTCCAAGACACATGATACTAAAGATGTGAAAAACTAAAGACAAACAAACAAATCTCAAGGCAGCCAGGTAAAAAAAAACAAGTATAACCTTTAGAGAAAAATCCATCAGACTGGCATCAGACTTCTCAGCAGAAACTTTACAAGCCAGGAGTCAGTGGAATCCACTATTCAAAATGTTAACAGAAGGAAACATCCAGCCAAGAATAAATTATCCAGCAAAATTATCTTTTAGATATTAAGGAGGAATAAAGACTGTCTCAGACACACAGAAGCTGAGGGAATTTGCCAGCCCAAGGCCAGTACTTCAAAAAATACTGAAGTGGGTGCTTCATCCTGAAATGAAACATCAGGAAAAAAGGAACAAAGTTGGGGCAACAGGAAAGAAACAAAAATAAAACAAAAACAAAGAAACAAATAAGTCATGGCCACAGGAAATCCTCACATATTGACCATCACTCTAAATGTTAATGGACTGAACTCACCAATAAAAAGACACAGAGTAGCAGACTGGATTAAAAAACAGAATGCATCCATATGCTGTCTCCAAGAAACACACCTCAGCCTTAAGGACAAACACAGACTCAGAGTGAAATAATGGGAAACAATACTCCAAGCAAATGGTAACCAGAGAATAGCAGGAGTGGCCATACTGATATCTGATGAAATAAACTTCAAGTTAAAAAAGATAGTAAAAGACAAAGATGGTCATTACATAATGATAAAAGGCACAATACAACAACAAGAAGATTTGACTCTAATTAATATATATGCTCCCAACCAGGAAGCACCAAACTATACAAAGAAACTAGCAACAGATTTGAAAGGAGAAACTTACAAAAATACAATCATTGTGGGAGACTTAAAAACCCCACTAACAGCCATGGACAGATCATCCAAACAGAAAATAAATAAGAAAATATCAACTTTAAATAACATATTACCGCAATTGGACATAATTGACATTTACAGGACACTTCATACAGCAAAAAGAGACTATACCTTCTTTTCTAGTGCACGTGAAACATTCTCAAGGATAGACCATATGGTGGGACATAAAAGTAGCCTCCGTAAATGCAAGAAGATCGAAATCATACCAAGTGTATTCTCAGACCACAAAGCTTTGAAACTGGAGATCAATTGTAAAAGGAAAGCAGAAAAAAATTTATATACATGGAGATTAAACAACATCTTATTAAAAATGACTGGATAAAAGAACAAACAAAAGAAGAAACTAAAAATATATAGAAACTAATGACAATGAAAATACAACATATCAGAATTATTGGGACACAGTGAAAGTGGTAATAAGAGGGAAAGTTATATCATTACAGGCCTATATTAAGAAACAAGAAAAATCACAAGTAAACACATAAGCATCCCATCTTAAAGAACTAGAAAAAAGGAGGAGACAAAACCCAAAGTCAGCAAAAGGAAAGAAATAATAAAAATTAAAGCAGAGCTAAACCAATTAAAGAACAGATGGACAATAGGAAAAAAAATAATATTACAAAGAGCTGGTTCTTTGAGAAAGTCAACAAAATTGACAAACCCTTGGCTAGACTAATCAAAAGACAAAAAGAAAGGATACAAATATCCAAAATGAGAAATGAAAGGGGAGAAATTACCCTTGATACCACAGAAATACAAGGGAGTATAAGAAAATATTATGAAGGACTTCATGCCGCTAAATTTAACAACCTAGAAGAAATGGACAAGTTTCTGGAAACTTATAGCCTATTTAGACTGAATCGAGCAGAGCTGGATAATCTAAATAGACCAATCAATAGCAAAGAGATTGAAATGACTATCCATAACCTCCCAAAAGACAAAAGACCTGGACCAGATGGTCTCACCAATGAGTTGTACCAAACATTCAAAGAAGAATTAATGCATATCCTCCTCAGACTCTTCAAAAAAATTAAACAGGAAGCAATACTTCCTAACTCATTCTATGAGGCCAACATTACCTTAATACCAAAGCCTGGTAAAGACAGCACAAAAATATCTCTGATGAGCACAGATGCAAAAATCCTAAACAAAATATTAGCAAATAGAAAACAACAATGCATCAAAAAGTTCATACATCATGATCAAGCGGGATTCATCCTGGGAGTATAAGGATGGTTCAACATACAAAAAACAATCAATGTGATACACCACATAAACAAAACAAAAGATAAAAACCAAATGGTCATACCAATTGATGCAGAAAAAGCTTTTGACAAGAGATAACATACATTTATGTTCAAAACACTGAATAAAATAGGTATAGAAGGAAAGTATCTCAACATAATAAGGGCCATATATGAAAAACCCTTGGCTAACATCATACTGTATGGGGAAAAGCTCAAGCCTATTCCCCTGAAATCAGGAAGAAGACAGGGATGACCCCTGTCACTACCGCTATTGAATATAGTACTAGAAGTTCTAGCTTCAGAAATCAGGCAAGAGAAAAGAATAAAAGGTATCCAAATTGGGAAAGAAGAGGTCAAATTGTTACTATTTGCAGATGACATGATCCATTATATAAAAAATTCCAAAAATTCTACCAGGAAACTATTAGAAACAATAAACGAATATAGTAAATTCACAGGATACAAAATCAATGCCCAAAAATCAACAGCATTCCTATATACAAACAACAAATTTTCAGAAAAAGAAATGAGGGAGTCAATACCTTTTGCTATCACAACAAAAAGGATGAAATACCTGGGAATTAACAAAGAACATGACAGATTAATACACAGAAAACTATAAGACACTTTTGAAAGAAATTGAAACAGACATGAAGAAATACAAAAGTATCCCATTTTCATGTATAGGAAGACTTAATACTGTTATAATGGCCATTCTGTCCAAAGCAATGTATACATGTAATGCAATACCCATCAAAATCCCACATTCATACTTTTGCAAAATAGATAAAAGAATTATCAGATTTGTATGGAACCATAAAAGACCTTGAATTGCCAAAGCAATACTACATAAAAAGAACAAGGCTGGTGCCATTAAACTCCCTGAGCTCAATTTATATTACAAAGCATTGATAGTCAAAACAGCTTGGTATTACCTGAAAAACAGAAATAAATGGAATGAATGGAACAGAATTGAAAACCCAGAAATAAATCCATAAATTTATGGACAAATAATTTTCGATAAAGGAGCAAAAAACTTGCAATGGGGAAAAGAAAGCCTCTTTAGTAGGTGGTGCTGGGAAAACTGGAAAAACATATGCAAAAGAATGAACCTGAGCTGTGAACTCTCCCCATATACAAAAATTAACTGAAAATGGATTAATGTCATTCATATAAGACCTGCAACAATAACCTGTATAGAAGAAAACATCAGTACTTACCTTGTAGACCTAGTACTCAAGGACCACATCATGAACCTGACATCAAAGGAAAGGGAAGTGAAAGTGAAAATGAATGAATGGGAATATATCACAGTAAAAAGCTTCTGCTTAGCAAAAGAAATCATGAACAATGCAAAGAGACAGCCACCTTAATGGGAGAAAATATTTGCAAATAACACATCAGATAACGAACTAATATCTAAAATATATAAAGAACTAATAAGACTTAACAACAAGTGGGTTAGGGAGGGGAGAAAGGGGAGGGGGTGGGACAAAAAAACAAAAAACCCAATTAAAAATTGGGCAGAGGGGCTAAACAGACATTTGTCCCACAAGGATATCCAAATGCAAGCAGACATATGAAAAAATGCTCATCCTCATGAGTTATCAGGGAAATGCAAATCAAATCCACAATGAGATATCACCTCACACCTGTTAGAATAACTATTATCAACAAGACAAGGAATAACAAGTGCCGGAGAGGATGTGGAGAAAAGGGAAATCTCGCACACTGCTGGTGGGAATGCAAACTGGTACAACCACTGTGGAAGACGTAGTGCAGGTTCCTCAGAAAATTGGGAATGGAGTTACCATTTGGCCCAGTATCTCCCTTATGGGGATCTACCCCAAAATCTTGAAAACCTTTGTCCGCAAAGACTTATGTACCCCTGTGTTCATTGCAGTGCTGTTCACAGTGGCCAAGACATGGAAAGAACCAAAGTGCCCTGAGACAGATGACTGGATAGAGAAGCTGTGGTATATATGCACAATGGAATATTACTCACCTATAAGAAAAGATGAAATATTTCCATTTGCTACAAAATGGATTGACCTAGAGATCATCATGCTTAGAGAAATAATCCAGACAGAAAAAACAAAGAACTTCATGACTTCACTCATAGGCAGAATATAAAACTGAAAGGAACAAAGGAAAAAAACAAAACAAAATGAACAAACAAACAAATAACCCATGGACACAATCAATAGTTTAATTTTTATTTGGTGATGAGTGGGGAGGGAAGGGAGGCTGGGGGAGGAGGTGGGAGAGGAGGGAGGGAGAGCTAAATATATGGTGATGGAAAGAGAAGTCACATTAGGTGGTGAACTTTTTATACAACAAGTTGACAATGCACTGTAGAATTGTATGCCTGAAACCTACGTAATCCTTGCTAACAGATGTCACCCCAGTAAGTCTAACAACAAAAATAAATTTAAAAAGAAAGAGTTTCTTGAGTTGTTTGTCCAGTGCTCTCAACCTAAGCATATGGTCGCAAATTTGAGAAATTAATTGTCAGACCTCATAAATGTTCTGTACATCTGAAACTTATATAAAATAATGTTGATTGTCAACAGTAATTAAAAATATTTGCTTCATTATCTTCTCACTTAAATAATTTCAAATCTACTGTCATCTATATATTTGTTCCTCTGAACATGTCTTTTTTCTGTGTCTAAGATTATTTTCTTTATTTCTACTTTTGAGCAATATGTTTATAAAGTGTCTTGCTCTAGTTTTCTTCATATTTCATGTGCTTGAAGTACATTGAAATTCTGAGATCTGAGGTTTGATAATTTTCTTCAAAATTGGAAAAGTATTGGCCATTAGTTTTTCAAATCTTGTGTTCTGCCTTATACCACTTGAAGCTCTGATTGTATGTGTATTAAGCCACTTGCAGCCTCAAGCTCACTGATGCTCTGTTCATTAAATTTTTCTCTTTCTGTCTATTATTTTGGATACTTTCATCACTTTTGCAGTGTGTACTCTGTCATTAACCTTAATTCAGTGTATTTTTCATCTTAGACATTGTAGTTTTCACTTTTAGATGTTCTATTTGACTCTATTTATGTCTTCCATGTCTCTACACATCTTTTTGAACATATGAAATATAGTTATAATATTGTTTTTATGGTTTCTTTTGCTAATTCTAACACAATTATTTTCCTAATTATGGGTCGTGTTTTCCTGTCTCTTTGCATACTTGTTGATCTTTTATTATTAGATGACAGCCATTGTGACATTTATATCACTGCATGCCAGGTATTTCTGTATTCCTATTATACTGACTTTTGTTCTGGAATGCAGCTAAGTTACTTAGAAACAGTTTGAACCTTTCAAGTTCTAGCTTTTATAGTCTGTTAAGAGGGACTAAAACAGTGCTCAATTCATTCTCCACAGCTGAAGCATGGCCTTTCTGAGTACTCTACCCAATGCCCTGAAATTCTGAGGTTTTCCAATCTGGCTGATTGGGAGTAGGCAGTATCTCAGCCTTGTGTGAATTCTAAAGCACTCTTATTTCTGATCTTTTAGGGTGATACTATCTTCAGCATCAGCTAGTTTCCTCACATGTGCTGTTTAGTAGTCACCTGAGTAGTCTTGAGGAACTCTCTGTAGACGTCTAGAGTTCTCTCTCTATGCAACTCTTTACTCTCTGGTACTCTGTTCTGAGAACTCTAGCTTCCTTACTCTTTCCATATTATCAGCTCCATTTCCTCAATTCAGGGAGTTTGTTAGACTCTGCCTGGGTATCATTTTCCTGTTCCATGACTTGAAAGATATCTCAAGGTAGCAAGCTGGGACAATCATAGTGCTTACTTTGTTTATTTTTCATATCTCAGGGATTACTATTTTTCATTTGCTGGTTTCCAGTGTCTTGAAAAGTGTTGTTTCATCTATGTTCATTTTTTTGTTATTTCAGAGGGGAGAATAAATATGGTTTCTCTTATTCAACCAGAAGCAGAAACCCATTTTCAAGAAAAGCTTTTCTAACAGTTTCTCAGATTCTTCCTTAATGCTGCCAGAGCTCTTCCTCTTGAACTTGTCCCAGATAGTTCATCTGGTTTCAAACCCTCTGTATCCATGGGCTGTATTCAGAACACACTAGAATAGGGGTTGTCTGTCTCTAAACAAAAGGATATATTTTACTCCTTAGTCTTCACCCTGATGTAGACAGTTTTTGTCTGTCCAGATTGGCAAACTCATGTTTCACTTGGTTACAGGCTCTTACAATTTCTTCAGAATGAATTTTGGTGTATCCTCCCAAAAGAACTGCATCAAAGTAGTCCAGCCTTTGACAGATCTCCTTGATTTCCCTAGTTTTCTTCCTTTAACATTAGGCATACTTAGAAAATTTCCAAGGGATTCCACTAGATGCAGGAATTATGCAGGGATCCTAAATTTTTCCATGGCTATGCCAACACAAGTCAACATTAGGGGAAGCATAATGGAGAGAAAAATGAAATGAAAAGTTGTAGTCTTAAGTGATTAAATGTAAAATATTTTACTTTTAACAATTTTACAAAAACATACAATCATGTGATAAACAGTGCCAGGGCAACTCCCAGGGCCTTGGAAAGGGTCTGTGTAAATGAAGGGCCCTGAAGTTTAAAGTTTATTAACTGCATGGTAACTATGCCTCTGTGTGTATCATTTTGACATTCTGTCTTAATCTATATGGTAGAATATTCCTTTCAGAGTTCATCTTTATCTTTCCAGTGACTCCTTGCCAAGCAACTTATCTCTGCTTTTGAATTTTGTCTTAGTAATTGGTTCTGGTCACTCAGTTACCTTCTTTCAAAAACACACAACATTCCCATAATCTCACCCTAGCCCAGTCTTCACCTACAGCTACTACAAACACCAGCACTAGTTCTTACTCAACCATTATGCTTCCATCCTGGTCAAATTCTGACCAACTCTTCTACTTTATCTATTTAGGAGAAAAAAATTAGTGGTTATAGTTTATAGTGACAAGTGTCATAGAGTTTACTAGCATGTTGGGAGAAAAGGTCATGTGCTCTTAAGTTTTGAAAAATAACATGAGGAAATATGAGGTTACTTAAGACAATTTTGAGAAAAAAACGATATGTTTATAAAATGAATTTTTCTTTTTGATTTTTTCCCCTAACTGCCCTTCTTCACAGTAGGAATGGTGGACAAGTGTGGAGCTTTGCTCTTGAGGGCATGGTAGGATACATTCAAACAAAAAGTGTTGACAGTGAATACCAGAGTAAAAAACAGGATAGACCAGTGTGAATGGCATGACAAGGATCATAAATGAAGGATAGAGTCCAGAGTCAGAGATCAAGAAGATACTAGATTTCAGTAGAAGCATATCAGGAATAAGCAAGTTTTCTTAGACACCAGTGGGTGCCCATAGTTCATTTTTATCAGCTAATGAATATGTGGTATTTCGTGAGGTTAATCAGTTCATTAATATTAATAATTAGTCAATTTATATAAAAAAACACCACTCATATGTCAAATCTCCCCCTCTCCATGAGAGATGAACATTATGACTCTGGCTGAAACTTTAAGCAAATTAAAGACATAAACTGTTATTTCATCAGCAACTAGCAATGACTAACACAGAATAAAAGTTTACTGAATATATGTTGAATCAGATTTATTCCTCTGCATTATACTGATCTATAAATGTCTATCTTTCTCACTAGAGATGGACAATTCTTATTTATTTTTCTATGCTCAATGTTTGTTACTATGCCTAGAACTTTGTATATTCTTGATAAATTGTTTTTTGGATAAATGGAAAACCTGGAAAGTGCAATGTAATGCTTTGTGAATCACCTCAATGATGGCAGTGTTCAACACTCCTCCAAGAATGTAATCTAAAAATGTTTCCTCTACCTCTTAAAAATAAGAAAGTTAAGGTTGACTTAAATAATAGCAGGGAGAGTAGGGTGACCTGAACCAGAATTTAAGGTGTGCCTTTCCCACCATATCTCAGGTGCTCAAAAGGGAGTGGAGCCCATCCTATATTAGCTATTGTCACATTCTTCAAGTTCACTAATTTGTTCTTTTGCAGAATCTAATATAATGGTAAGCACACTCAGTAAATCTTTTACTTCAGATACTGTATTGTTCCATTATGACACTAGTTGAATTTGTGATCTGGCTATGGGTCATATTTTCTTGCCTTTTTTGTGTTAGTAATTTTTAATTGAATCTTGGACATTATGAGTATCACATTGTTGGAGGTCTAGATTTTATTATGTTCCTGCAGAGTATTGAAGTTTGTCTTGGCAGAAAGTTAAGTTACTTGTGGATCACCTTGATCCTTTCAAGGCTTGGACCAGTGGTAACTTAGCCCACTATAAATGCATGACCCTTTTATTCTCTACTGAATATTCTAGGTGTTCAATTTAGCCTCTCCACATTGACTGGTTAGAAATCAAATGTCTTTTACCCAATGTTAGTTCTGGGAATTACTCAGTTATTCATAAATAACTACTTTCTGGTAGTTATTCCTAGCCTAGGTTTGTGGAGTATGCTATATGCATGTACAGTTTTGTATTCAGCAAAAGACTCAAGCAGCTTCCTGGGGCTTTTTTTCTGCATATCTCCCCCTTCTCTGATATTCTGTCCCACAAATTTCAGCTGTTTTAGCCACAGTACACTCTAATTTTTCTCTTTTTAATTCAGCAGGACTACTGTGTTTTGCCTGAGGTTCTCCCTGAGCCAGTGGTCTGGAAAGTATATCCAGTCAGAAGGCTGAGGCAATTAGAAGATTCACCTTATTAATTTCCCATATCTAAAGAATCACAGTTATAAACTTTTTGTTGCCTGATATTTGACAATAGTTGTTTCATATATTTTGTTCAGTTTTATAATTATTTATGAAGAAGGTAAAATCTGCTGCTATGTACTCAGTCATGACCAGAAGAACTTCCTTCTGTTACCTTCAGAATTTATTGACCCACAATTTTTATTCAATATCTTCTATATTCACACCTTTATTAAATCCCAAATGATATACAGAGGAGAAATAAAACAGCATCCCTGACTTTAAGAAAATTACAAATAAACTAAAGTGAGAAGATAAATATGTATGAAGTCACTGTTCCCTTTACTCAAAATAACCTCTTTGGTTTGTCTTTGTGTCTGGCCAACATTTGTTCATCTACTACTTCCTGAATGAGGCCATTCCTTGGGTAGAACAATGATGTTTTCCTTTGAACCTAACTGTATACCACACATATTCTATCTCTATGCTTTAAACATCTTCTTGTATTTTTTGTTTATATATTTGTCTCCCTCAATAAACAGTGAGCTCTTTTAAGGTGAGGGCCCTGTAATTTCCCCAGCACCAGAAGAATAACTAGCATGGAGTGCACATGCAAGATAACGAATACTAGTTGAATGAAAGAATGAATGAGTAAATATTTCTATGTGAACTAATTAAAGCATAACTGAGTGCTAAACGGAGTGGTACTCACTTTTATGCAATAAAAATTGAACAAAAGTAGGTCATGGAACATTATAAAAATCAAGAAATTAAATGATCTTGAATTTAATGTGGTAGCAGGATATTGCATTACCCTCAAAAAAACCTCACCCCACACAAAGATGTCCACGTCCTAATCCTTAGAATCTGTGAATATATTGCTTTACATGGGAAAAGGGGCTCTGTAGATATGATTACATTAAGGTCATTGAGATGATGACAAAATTATCTAGATTATTGGGGTAAGGCCAATGCCATCACAAGGGTAAGGGGAAGCCTCTAGAAGCTAGACGAAGCAAGAAAATTAACTCTCTACCTGAAGCTTCCAAAAGGAACATAATCCTGCCAACATTTTGATTTTAGCCCAGTGAGACCTATTTTGGATGTCTGACCTCCAGAACTACAATATAATAAATTTGTTGTTTTTGAGGCACCAAGTTTGTCATAATTTGTTATAGCAATAGCGAACTAGTAGAGTTGGACATAAAGGGCTGAGCTGAATTTGTCTAGGCCTATGAAGGACTATGAACTGATGCAAGAATTGGAGAGATTTGATGAAGACCCATGAGATTATCACAACAAAGTTTGGCAACTCAAACAAAATGCTTCTGGACAGCTGGAAAAGAAAACATAAACTTATCGCCCAAAGCCATGCAAAAGTTAGACATTAGCTTTGACAGATTTAAAACTCAGGCACACAGACCAGCATTTCCATGTATAAGATTTCAAAGAGTGTAAGAATAACTATTACTTCACTCTTTCTTTGGAGGAGTTTTCTGAATCCATTTACAAAGATGAATTTCCTTGCCAGTGTTAACAAAGTGTTAACAAAGAAGTAGGCTCATGAAATATTTATTTATTCTCTGCCAAAACATTGTTGAACTACTAATGTTTTCACTACTGTACAAATGGTTCCTGCCCTCTAGATTCACAGTGATTCTCAACCTTCCTAATGCCGTGACCCTTTAATACATTTCCTCATGTTGTGACAGCTATAAAATTTTCATTGCTACTTCATAACTGTAATTTTGTTACTGTTATGAATTGTAATGCAAATATCTGATATGTGTTTTCCAATGGTCTTAGGTGACCCTTATGAAAGGGTCGTTCGACCCCCAAAGGGGTCGCGACCCACAGGTTGAGAACTGCTGCCTAGAAAATTATGTGTAGTAGAAAAGAGAGATAACTTTAATATTATAAGTATAGTGAGGGAGGGTTCTTTGTCTCTTTAACTCTTCATTTCTTCTTCTCCTTATTTCAAGTAGGGAGAGAGGTTTTAGCATAAAGATGCATCAAATTCTTGCCTTCAAGAAAAGTTCACTATTTGCAAGAATAAAAGTTTTATGGCCACTCTATGCTAAAGGCTTTGAAGGACTGCTCCCAAAAGAACCTGCTCCCAAAAGAGGCTGTGAGAAGCCATAGGATGGAAGGATCCACTATCACCAATACCCCTCATAATGAAGAATCCCTGATCTTGACAATACTGAAAGTTTCAGATCATTTGAAAAGCCTGTAGGATGGAACTGGGACAATTTGGAGGGAGGTGAGGGAAATTTGGGACTCTCATAAGAAATGGGCTTTGATTGAACAGAAATGAAAATCCATGAGTACCATCCTCTGGAATCTGCATGTGCTTATGATGGACTACTTGTTAGGAACAGGTTCCCTTTGCAAATTACACTAAGTTGTTACATAAGTAAAATGTGCCAAGTGTTATAAGACTGACAAAGTAACATGGAGATTCCACCTAGGTGTGATCAAAGAAGTACCAAGCATAATTTATAACTGTCCAAATTTCTCACCACTAAGAGATCAGAACCTTAAATTCTACCATTGATTCCTAATTTATAATTCTTAAACATTGTTTTCTTTCCACATTATCTCCTTAGTCTTGAAACGTTAGTGGGATGACATATAGGACTGGCAGTAAGATGGAAGATGTAGTTCTTTGTTGTCATTTGAAAAGGCTCTGTTATTCATCAGTTATAGAGATCTCATTCTTTATTACTGCTCATGTGGTCTCTGCTCTTTAGAATTCCATGAATATGAAAGGACACAAAAATGGAATGCAACTGGATTGTGCGTGCTAGATGGTGGACAAAGTAGAGATCACTTCTCAGGCTTGACTCAGGTGAAAATAAATCTCATTTCTTGGGCAATGGACACTACTATTAAAAGTTGTACAAGATTTTAATTTTGGGTGCTTAAAGAAACAGGTCCCCAAATAAAGCTATCTACTCAGAAAAAAATTGTGGCTGTGACATGCACAAGATGGTTATACAGAGCAGCCTTTGGTGCCTGCCAGGAATAGTGGGCTAGATGCTGTAAGAGGGGGTTGCTTTTGGTGTTTCTAGAATTAGCTTTATTCTGATTTTTTTCATCAGAATTTCCTAGAACATTAATGCTCATCTAGTTTTACATTCAAGCTTCTCTTTTCCTTCTTCTCTTGAGGGCATATCTTGGGAAGTTTTTCTGGTGTGTGTTCTAAGCCTAAATGTGCTCGTGTGCTGTCCATGAACAGAGAAAGCACAGAAGAGGGTACAGGGAGCAGCTCACAAAAGACTAGTAGGTGACCTTCAGTTATTCCCTATCCCCCACTCACGCTTCTTCCTTTCTCCACTCTCAATCACATCAATCCTAATATAAGGGAGACATAACTGAATTATATTATTAGAACAAACTGTCATTGGTCAAAGTTGGTACTATGCTTAGTACCCAGGCAGAAGGTAGCCAACAGCAAAGCAGTGGAATCAGAGAAGCAAATTTAAGATAGAAATGATTGCAGAGGCTCATGTTTGCAGCCCTGCTGAACCCAACTCATCTGACTGTGAGGGGGTCTTTCGGGTTAGAGACTTCAGGACAGCCTCAGAAACAGTTTAAGAGATTGGGCATCAAGAATTCCAATAACTTGTTTGTTTGTTTGAACCCATGGACACAATCAATAGTTTAATGTTTATTTGGGGATGAGTGGGTTAGGGAGGGGAGAAAGGGGAGGGGGTGGGAGAGGAGGGGGGAAGCTAAATGTAAGGTGATGGAAAGAGAAGTCACATTAGGCGGTGAACTTATTATACATCAAGTTGACAATGCACTGTAGAATTGTATGCCTGAAACCTATGTAATCCTTGCTAACAGATGTCACCCCAGTAAGTCTAACAATAAAAATGAATTTAAAAAAAAAGAATTCCAATAACTTTGTTTTCTTTCTTTGCCATTCCTCTTTGTTCCCAAACAGGTCCCAATAAGTCTCATGATATTTATGAAAAAAGGATTTCTTTGGGGTTTAGGAAACTGAATTTTAATGCCTAGAGAGACATTACTTAGTTGTGTGACCTCAAACAAAACCACTTTCAATTCCTGAGCCTCAGCTTCTCCTTCTGTAAAATCAGGGAAAAGGTAGGCCTTATCACTAAGAATTTTGAAAGCTCTGGCATTTCAAGAGTCAAAATAAACAACATATCTTTGCTCTACCGCTTGCATCTGACTGTGGCCAAGACACTTACCCTCACTACCTAGTTTCTCCATCTATAATATGAGAGCCTGGACTATGTTGTCACTAAGAGCTCTGCCAATCCTGACATTTCATGCAATATTTCCTGAGGCCAGAGCAGGTGTAGACTACCTATGACAAGAAAGTCTTTATTAGGTATTTGGGAGGAGAAAGTTGTTTCTTGCCTCCTAGTGCATGTGCTCAAGGGTCTGGCATAATTCATTGGGTGGGCCCAATTTTCCTAAAGGTGCATTTTTACTTGTTTGATTACTTGCCCAGACAAGTGTGCAATCCATTCTGTGAATGTAATTAAACAAGAAGCTAGAGATTTTTGAGATGCTAGTTCTCCCTAAAAGAGGAAATACACTTGCATTGGGAACCAGGTTCCAAGGGATGCCTCTCAAGAGCTGGTGACTACCTCCATGAGCATCAGCCCTATTAGGAAGTGACCACCACATGGTGTACACTGAGAATTAATGGGAGAGGGTGTTAGTTCTCAATACACAATGCTGTCTCCTTCAGTGCTTGTCATGATTTTTTATTCTCCTATTTAAAATGCATTCAATTAGTATTTGCAAATTTCTGTCAAGTTGCAAAAAATGTTGGCAGCCTAGAAGTCAACTGCAACCTGCCAACAAAACTTATGTGGCTAGGAAAATTTTAAAGAACATTTGAATTTGAATACCATTAGGCAGAAAAATGTTTTACCTGTGAGCCAGTATCTTGACCATTTCCTTTTGTATTACAGCTTGCTATTTTACTGTGCCCTAAGATACTTTAATGCCAATGATTTATGTAGTTATTTCTCCCTACTCTGTAACTCCTCCTTAGCTGGGAGTTATGTGCCTGAGAAGTTGATTTTCTTCCACCCTGTAAAGATAATTCTAGGCTGGAGCATAAAGGTTGAAAGAGATCTAATATGTTCCGATGCTTTCCTGAATTCCACAGAGAATTTTATATCCTAAAATGACATGCTCACCTTACTTTAGCCCATTCAAAAGGTTTTAATCTGTACCTCTTGGGGCCTAAACATGGAGTTTTCCAATGTAGATAATAGCTGGCTCTGGCACACTGGCTCAAACATCTTGTCTCAAGCCCAGCCAAGGCTGGGGAAGATGTAGACAACTAGCAATGGCACTTGGCCTTTACCACAGAAGCTTTTCCTAGGCCTTGTCTTTAGCTTGAGAAAGAGAAGGATTGAAAAGAACAGAAAAACTGTCCCATACATGATACTGTATATAAATAATCCCAAAAATTTAACCCCAAAATTATTGGAACTGATAAATGAATTTAGTAAAGTAGCAGGATAATCAATATAAATCTATTAAACACCAATGAAAAACTAGTAGCAGAAGAAATTAAGAAAACAATCCCATTTATACTTGCATAAAAAATTACCTAGGAATAAATTTAACCAAGGATGTAAAAGCCCTGTACTCAGAAAATTATAAGACACTGAAGAGAGAAGTCAAAGAAGACGCTAATACATGGAACCACATACCATGCTCATGGAGAGGAAGAATTAATATGGTTTAAATGTCTATACTACCCAAAGCAATCTGTAGATTCAATGCAATTTTCATTAAAATACCAATGACATTCTTCACAGAATAGAACATACAATCCTAAAATTTATATAGATCCATAAAAGACCTAGATTAACCACAGCAATCTTGAGAAAGAACAAATATGGAGGAATCATGCTACTAGACATCAAGTTATCCTGCAAGGCCACAATTATTAAAACAGCATAGTACTTGCATAAAAACAGACACATGAAACAGAATAGAAAGCCCAGAAATAAATCCATGTCTACATGGGCAATTAATCTATGATAAAGGAAGCAAGAACTTACATTTGGGTAAAGACAGTGTTTTCAATAAATGGTACTGGGAAAACTGGACAGATACATGCAAGAAAATTAAATTGGATCACCTTCTTACACATAAACTAAAATAAACTCAAAATGAATTAAAGACCTAAATATAAAACCTGAAACCATAAAGCTCCTAGAAGAAAATACAGGAAGTAACCTATCAGACATTACTCTTAGCAATACTTTCAATGATATATCTTCTCAGATAAGGGAAACAATGAAAAAAAATACTCAAATGGTACTATATCAGACTAAAAAGTTTTTTCATTTCTTTGTTGTGGTGTTTAATTGATTTATATTGATTTTGTATCTGCTACTTTACTAAATTCATTTATCAGTTCCAATAATTTTGGGGTTAAATTTTTGGGATTCTTTATATACAGTATCATGTATGGGACAGTTTTACTATGTTCTTTTCAATCCTTCTCTTTCTCAAGCTAAAGGGATTTTTCTGATTTTTTTTCTTTCAGCAAAAGAAACCATCAATAAAACAAAAAGACATCCAACAAAACGGGAGCAAATATTTGCCAATGAGGCATTCGATAATGGGTTAATATCCAAAATTTACAAGAAATTGATATAACTCAACACCAAAAAAACACAAAACCCAATTTAAAAAATGAGCAGAAGACCTTAATAGACATTTCTCTTAACAGGACATACAGGTGGCTAATAGACACATGAAAAGATGTTCAACATCACTAATCAACAAGACCACAAAGAGATGCCATCTCACTCCTGTCAGAATGACTGTCATCAATGAATTGACCAGCAACAAGTGTTGGCGAGGGTGTGGAGAAAAGGAAACAATTTTACACTGTTGGTGGAACTACAAGTTTGTCTAACCACTATGGAAAACAATATGGAGGTTCCTTAAAAAATTAAAAATGAAACTACCTTATGATCCAGCAATTTCACTTCTGTGTATTTATCCAAAGCAATCCAAATCACTAATTCAAAAATATATATGCACCCTTACGTTTATTGCAGTATTATTCACCAAAGCCAAGATATAGAAACAACCTAAATGCCCATCAACAAATGATTTGATAAAAACGCAGTGGTACATTTACACAGTAGGGTGTTATTCAACTGTAAAGAATAAAATCTTACCCTTTCCAACAACATGGATAGAACTAGAAGATATCATGCTAAGTAAAATAAGTCAGACTGAGAAAGACAAATACCATATGATCTCACTTATATGTGGAATCTAAAGAACAGAATAAAGGAACAATCAAATTAGAAAAGAAAGTTTGGACACAGACAATAGTTTAGTAATTGCCAGAGGGAAAGGGGAAAGAGGGGTTGCAAAAGAGGGAGGGTGATTCAAATATACGGTGATGGAAAAAGAAATTATTCAGGGTAGTGAGAACACAATGCAATATGTAGACAATAAAGAATTGTACACCTGAAACCTATGTAATTTTACTAACTAATGTCACCCCAATAAATTTAATTAAAAAAACTGTCCCATGTTTTGTATCATGTGAACTAACATTTAATTTCTCAGAGCTTGGAAATGCTTTTTGGGCACAAAGGTCGAATTTTTCTTGGAGTGAGAACTCTGTCATGTCACCTGCAAAAGGTTTTCTTTTAGTTTACCTGTCACTTAACTGTTGAACTTGTTTTTTCAGCTCTTCACCTCAAAGTTCCCTCCAAGTCAGCCTGGAGCCACTTGATAAGATAACAGGATAAACAGTGTGTTGCTATTTGGGCTTGTCTTGTTTCTCAAGTAAACCTATAGTTTCCCTCCTGCTCTAGAGAGGAAAGTCCATAAGAAACAGGCATAGAAAAGTGAGGCTGGGGCTATTTGTACAGAAGTTTTTAAGGGTAGAAGTGTTCTGAGAACAACAAAAAAATTTTTCTAAGCATGAGAACATCAATTTTCATGATTATCTATGCAGCCCCTTCCTGTCTTATTTAATTGATATTTTACCATTTTTCTCCTGGATAAGGCTGAGAAAAACAATAATTTTACCCAGCAGAGAAGGCCTATAAAAATCTCTGGGAGTCTAGAAATTTTATCCCCAGTGATCATCATTCTACCTCCTAGCCCTGCTGCCCTCTCTCCAAATTTTTATCTCTAGTCCCCTCTTTCATCAGGAAAATATTCAGTGATTTTTAAAGAAGGCAGACAACTGTATAATTCATTTAATAGGTTCTCATTAGGCTGGTTTCAATTTTTAAAAATATGTTTAGGGTCTTAAAGACTATGGCTTAACTCCCCAGGTAATATTTCACCTAATCCCTGAATATATGTTCACTAAGGTTTCACCTCTGGACACCTTTTCTTGTCGAAATTTGGACTTCAAATACCATCTTTCTATGATTTTGAGAAATCATGGATTATAAAACTCTGAATCAATAATAGATTTACAAATTTTCACTGTAAGGTTCATTCCAATTTCAGAGGTACTAAAATGAGAAAAAAATGTTTCCTTAATGTCAGAAAATATTCTATCACCTTTATGATAATATTTCCTAACTTTTATCTGCACCTTTGACCCTTTTCCTGAAGCGTATATCAAATTGTCCACTAGGACTCTTCATTTACCAGTTATTTACCAAGAATTATTATGAGCCAGGTACTTTTCTAATCACTGGGGATGCAAATAAGACACACAAAGTCACTGTTCCTGTGGAATTTGCATTATAATGGTAAATATAAGTACATGAATCAACCAATAACAGTAATATAATAATTGATATGCAGAGAATGAGCCCTGCTACTATAATGAAGAGTGACAGGAAGAGGGCATGTTGTAACTTGTTGGTTAGCAAAGACCCTTCTGGTGAGCAAGCATTGAGCAGAGATCTGAATTATCAAGAGGAGCTAGTTATGGAGTAATCTGGGGAATAGTAGTGCTGGCAAGGAAAGGTTCTGAGGTGGAAATATACCTTGGAATGTTTAAGGGGCAAAAAGAAAGCCAATGTAACTGAAGGGCAATGAGCAATGGTGAAAGTATGATAAGAGGCAGAAGAATTAAGCAGTAACCAGGATATGGTTTTGTAGGCCAGGATACAAAGTTTGGATTTTTATTCTAAGTATTTTTCATATAAGCATTATTAATAATAGCCAAAAGGTGGAAATAAATAAAATACCAACCAATTGATAAATGAATAAACAAAATATGGAGTATCCATACATGGAGTATTATATAGCTATAAAAAGGAATTAAGTACTGATAGATGCTACAACATGAATGAACCTTGAAAACATTATGCTAAGTGAAGAAAGTCTGACACAGAAGGCCATATACTGTGTGATTACATTCATATTAAATGTCCTGAATAGAGAAATGTATGAAAACTGCAAGTAGATTAAGTGGTTGATTAGGGCCAGGGGGTATTAAGATATAAGGAGGTGATAGCTTAAGTGTTCAGGGTTTCTTTTAGAGTTGATGTAAATGTTCTAAAATTCACCATGGTGAATATACTAAATATACAAAAAACCATTGAATTGTACACTTTAAGTGGGTGAAGGTATGGTTTGTGAATTAATGTTCAGTAAAACTGTTAAAACAAAAAGTTCAATTTGGCAAGTAGAGATATTGAGTAGGTCATTGTAGACGTGAGTCTGAGAATTAGGGGAGAGTTTCAGGCTGGAGAAATAAATATGGGAGGTCTTTGGCTCTGTATCTCTACTTCTTCTGCTTCATCTTTCTAATGAAGAGGAATCTTTAAGTGGAATGATGCATCAAAGACTTTCTATTAAGAACTTAATATTGGAGAAAAGAAACGTCTGAAGGCTAATCCATGCTGAAGGCTCTGAAAGATATCAAGGAGGTCTGCAAACAGCTATTACTGAATAGAAAGATCAACCATAACTTTACAAGAGTGATGATCCCTCAGCCCTGACCTGAATTAATTGTTTCTTAGGATTATTTTCATAAATTCCATTATAGGATTGCTAGATACACCTCTTGGTTTTTATTTAGTGGTTGCTCTAAGATTTACCAACTGCTTCTTTAACTCATTAAGTTCTTCTTACCAATAGTCTTATCAATTCGCATATCATGTAAGAACCTTAGAGTGACACACTTTCATTTCTACTCTCAGAAACTTGCCACTGCTGTTGACAGAGATATTAATGTATATATTTTTACCATATAATATATTATCATTTTCTTATTAAAGTTAATTATCACTTAAATAAATTTAAAAAAATTCAAAATATTTGCTTACATATTTACCATCCTGGAGATCTTCATGTTCTTTGTTTCAACCCAAATTTCTATATGGTATAAATTTTCTTTAAGATAAAGAACTTCCTTGAATACTTCTTGTATTAGAGATCTATTAGCCATGAAATCTGTTAGCTTTTGTTATGAGATATTCTTGATTTTGAACTTGTTATTAAAAAATATTCTTAAATGATATTGGAAATTTTAAAGGCAAGGTTTCTTCTAACTTGTATTGCTTTTGCCCAGAAGTCCACAGTCATTCTTATGTTTTTTCTCCTTTATGGAATGTCTTTTTAATTGTTGGCTACTTTTGAGATTTTCTCTTTATCATGGCTTTTCAGAAATTTTATTGTGATCTGTCTTTGTGTTGTTTTCTTAGTATTTATCCCAATTGGTTCATTGGAATTTTTGGATCTGTCTGTTTGTAATTTTCATCATATCTGGAAAAAATTTATGCAATACTTTTTCAAATATATCAGAGGGCCCAAAATTGTTTGCACATTTTAAGAGATGTTATCAATATATTACTTTCCAAAGTTGAATTAAATTACAGCAGTAATGTGTAGTATGACATTTATGCAAAAGATGGCATTAATCAAATGAATGGTAGTATCACCATACGACAGACAGGACAAAGAAAATGGCAGAAGCACTATTGTCATTCAAGGAGGGCAAGATTATTTTGAAATGGTATTTTAAACTCAAGAAAGTTGTTTAAATTTTCCCCATATTCACCTTACTTAAAACCCCTTGATTTTTACACATGTGGTACCCTAAAGGATGTGGTGTACCATAGAAAACTGACTATACTGGATGCACTTTGGGGAGAAATTGAAATGCCATGCTCAACGATACAAGTGGACACTTTGGTCAACATTGCTTAAGCACTAGTTCACGGTAATCAAAAGTGTCTAGACACTAATGGCAACCAATTTGAGCACATATCTTGTAATTGCAGAAGTCAAATGTGACTTGCATTCATCATTTGTTATTGGTATATGTTAAGTATTACAATTTTAAAAAGACTTTTCTCCTTTCTTAAAATGCATACACATTTTTTGGGGGGAACCTCAGTATTTTTTAACTTTCCCTTTTACTTATTTCTGGGACTCCAATTACACATATGTTAAATTTCTTGATATTGTCCTACAGATCTCTGTTCTTTGTTCATGAGTTTGGTTTTGTGTATTTGGTATTTATTTATTTGACTTTTTTCCCCCTTTCTGTGCTTCATTGTGTTTAGAGTCTATTATTATGTCATCAAAATCACTGATAATTTCTTATGCAATGTCTCATTTGCTGTTCAGGTACAAATCTTTCAATAGTATACTTCCATTTCAGATATTGTTACTTTCATGTTAAATGTTGTATTTCTCAGATTTAGAAGCTTTGTGGGATATATATATATATATATATATATATATATATATATATATATATATTTCTACCCTCATTATATTCATGTAGTTTTCTTTATTTTCTTGACCATGTTTAAAATATCTATTTTAAACTTATTGTTGATTTCTGCTCAAGACAGCAGAGTATGTAAATTATGTGCTTTAATCCTCTCACAACCACATCAAAATTACAACTAAACTAGAGAACACCCATCATTGAGAATCACCTGAAGTCCAGCTGAACAGAAGTCTTATAACTAAGGATATAAAGAAGAAGCTGCTTTGAGATTGGTAGGAGGAGCAGAGGCATGGATCCCCCTGGGTCCATACCTTCTTGTGGAAGTTAAAAATTGGGAAGAATATCTTGGCTATGGAGGTTCTCTACTGAAAAGCAAAGCGCCACAGCCCCAAACAAGGTTTCTCAACTGTGGGGCAAATGAAATAGCTCAAGCATCCTCACTGAGCTTCTGCTGGAATTATGCAAACCTGTTATGTAACTATGACTGGCATTGTCCCAAGGAGCAGCCATTTTGTTGTGTATGTGCCTTCTGAGCTTGTCATTGCTGACCTGCCACCTTTGTTCTCCTGCCTATATAAGGGAATGGGACTCTCCGGAGGCAGCAAGAGCAAGAATTGGAAGCTGGAGCTGGCTATGAAAGAGAACTAAGAGCTAGCTATGGATTATGAACTAGCTATGGACTATGAGCTATTAAAGGGACACTCCCAGATGCCACTTGTTGCTGCTCTGCTTCTGGAATAATGGCTATGTTTAAGTTGCTTACAGCTCCTTGATTCTTCTTCTGTCTGAATCCAGTGCAAACCTCCAAGGCTTTAATCATTGGCAATACACCAACCCAGGGTTCCAGTGCCTGGAAGAGAATTCCCCACAACTCTGGTTTGAAAATCAGGGGAGATTGTGGTTGAGTGAAACAGAGGGCTGCTGGATACCGGGCATTCCTCTTAAAGGGCCTACACATGAACTTACTCTCTGTCTGATTCACTTGCTCTGAGCTCCACCACTGGAATAGCAGTTTGAAGGACACCAGAAACATATAAGGAGAAACTTAACTGTCTGTTTCTGGGTGAAGGGTGAAAGGGCAGCTTTTTCCCAGACAGAGGTACTGACAGAAGTCACTGTTTCTTTGTTGAGCCTTCCCACCTCCCAGCATGAAAACTTAGTCATGTGTCATACTGAGTCTCCATCAACCTAATTAACACAGTTTGTTCTGCCCTGGTGATTTCCTGAGACCCTGCATCCCCAATCTTGTGGGCCCATCTTCACAATTTCCAGCAGTTTTTCCATATAAATAACCTGTCTTAGCTCATGCTCTTGCTTTTTCTAAAATCCTTCAAAGGTTCACAATACCCAAACAAGCAGCATCTGACCTTAGTGTGCCCCATGCTTCTTGCTAAGCAGCCCCAAGCTTGGCACTAGAAGAATCCAGCTCAAATTGCAGCTAAGCAACCCCGCCCCCTGCCACGCATCTCTAAGCCCAGCATGTGTAGTTGCCATTGTCAGATTGCTTTGTGGCTCATTCATGGTAGCCCTGAGCAGGGCACAGGCTGTGGCTGAAATGGACCTGTGGTGGGCTCCTCTCTGGATACCCCAAGGTTGGATGCCCACCCAAAGGACAGACTAAGCAGGCATCAGAGCCCTTCTAAAGCAAATCCTGCTCTGTAGGGTAGGCCTTTGTATAAGAGCTTCTCCACTACAGTCACACCCATTGACATGCAAACAGCAATCAAGGCTCAATTACAACAGAAAGCCACACACACAGCCCACACAAGGGAGACACCTCCAATACCTGGCTTGGGTGAAAAGGGAGACTGCACCACTTGGCCCCACAGCATGCCTGCTACATAAGGCCCCTGTACTAAAACTGGAAGACATAGTAGCTCTACATAATACATAGAAACACACACAGGGAGGCAGACAAAATGGGGAGACAAAGTAACATGTTCTGACTAAAAGAGCACAACAAAGCTCCAAAAAGAGAACTAAACAAAATGGAGACAAGTAATCTACCAGATGCACAGTTCACAACACTGGTTATAAGGATGTTCAGTAATCTCAATGAGAACGTCAATAAAGAGATAGAAAACATTAGAATAAATATAGAAAACATAAAAATGAAAAAGTCAGAAATGAAGCATACAGTAACTGAAGTGATGAATACATTAGAGGAAATCAACAGTAGATTAGATTAAGCAGAGGATTAAATCAGCAATTTGAAAGATAAGGTAGTAGAAAACACCCAATCAGAACAACAACAACAAAAACATCCCCAAACAATAAGAATTGTTTGAAAGGCCATTGGGACAATATCAAGTTTACTTAAATTTTCATCATATGAGTACCAGAAGAGAAGAGAAAAAGCAAATAATTGAAAGCCTATTTGAAGAAATAATGATGGAAAACTTTCCTAACTAGAGAAGGAAATAGACATACTAACCCAGGAAGTGCAGAGAATGCCAAAAAAGATGAACCCAAATAAGCCCACACCAAGGCACATCATAAATGTCAATTGTTAAAAACAAAGAAATGATCTTAAAAACAGCAAGAGGAAAAGCAATTAGTTACCCACAAGGGAGCTCTTATAAAATTGTCAGCTCATTTCTCAACAGAAACTTTGCAATACCTTTGAAATTCACCAATTCTGGACACTTCTGTTTGATGGTATAATTTAATTTATCCAACTGACAACAGGACACATCTGAATTAATCATTTGATTCCTGGGAAGCAGCTCAAAATACACAATACCTTTGAAATCTCCAAAAATTGACAGCATAACCTTTCTTTGATGAATATTTGCTTTTGACATGCTTTGAGTGGGTTCATCATGATTGCTCCACATTCTTTTTCATTTGATGTTGTAAATAATCCATTTGTGCTCGTCCCCATTAGCTATCAGGGAAATACAAATCAAAACCACAATAAGATACCACCTCACACATGTTAGAATGGCTATTATCAACAAGACAAGGAATAACAAGTGCTGGAGAGGATGTGGAGAAAAAGGAACTCTGGTACACTGCTGGTGGGAATGCAAATTGGTACAACCACTGTGGAAGACAGTGTGGAGATTCCTCAGAAAATTGGGAATGGAGTTACCATATGACCCAGCAATCCCCCTTCTGGGGATCTACCCAAAAAACTTGAAAACCTTTGTCCGCAAAGACTTATGTACCCCAATGTTCATCCCAGTGCTGTTCACAGTGGCCAAAACATAGAAACAACCAAAGTGCCCTGTGACAGATGACTGGATAAAGAAGCTATGGTACATATACACAATGGAATATTACTCAGCTATAAGAAAAGATGAAATATTTGCAACAAAATAGATGGACATGGAGATCATCATGCTTAGTGAAATAAGCCAGACAGAAAAAACAAAGAACTGCATGACATCACTTATATGTGGAATATAAAAACTGTAAGCAACAAAGAAAAATGAAATGAACAAACAAACAAATAACCCATGGACATAATCAATAGTTTAATGTTATTTGGGGGTGAGGGGGATACAATAGGGAGAAAGGGGAGGTGGTGGGAGAGGAGGGAGGGGAAGCTAGATATAGGGTGATGGAAAGAGAAGTCACAATAGGTGGGGAAATTATTATACAACAAGTTGACAATGCACTGTGGAATTGTATGCCTGAAACCTATGTAATTCTTGCTAACAGATGTCACCCCAAAAAGTCTATCAATAAAAATGAATTAAAAAATAATAATCCATTTGCACCACCTGTTATCATGCATTTCAAAAATTGATTGATTTCTTTACATTTCAAAAGTGAATTGCAGATGTTAATGTGCTTAATGAGATGAATTTCTTTGAGTTCATATAGTACCCAAATATCAAGCTTACTAGCATATTCCAGTAGTTTTAAATGCTCAATTTCAATATGTTGAGATTCTCAGCAATCTCTTGTGTTGTTAACTGCAAATTAGATTCAATCAATGCCTTTATAGATAATACCATAAAATGCAATTTTTTTGGCCAATCCAATATGTGTGTTGTCAGATAAGTACTAGATTTATTGAAGTGATCATCTCATAAGTGGTATAAGTTATTAATCACTATTTTGTACACCTGAAACTAATATAATAGTCTATGTCAATTATAACTGAAAAATAAAATCAATTAAGTGGTGGAGGAGGAAGCAGAAGTTAAATGTGTGGTCACAGAAGAAGAACTGACTCATGGTGGTCAGCACATAATGCAACACATAGGTAATGTATTGTAGAATTTTATACCTGAAGCCTATATAATTTTACTAACCAATCTCATCCCAATAAATTAAATAAAAAATGAAACCAATTAAAAATTAAAGTTATTGCTTACTAATTCCATCACATCTGTTATTTTGAATTTTATTTCTATTGACTGACATTTTTAGTTGTGGGGTTTTGTTTCTTTTTAAGTCCAATAATTTTTGAATTGAGAATCATACATTGTTTGAGTGTCTAGACATGTCTTCCTTCAAAGAATGTTAGGATTTGTCTGGCAGGCAGTTATTTCACTGGCAGCTGATTCGTTTTATAATTAGTTACATTTTTCAGTCACAGTTGATGTTCAATATTATTTTATTTTAGTTTCAGATGTGCAGCATAATGGTTAGACATTTATATACTTTAAGTAGTCACCGCCCCCCGACTACTATAGTACCCACTTGGCATTATACACAGTTGTTGGAACATTATTGACTATATTCTTTATAATGTACTTTACATCCTGTGACTATTTTCTAACTACCAATTTGCATTTTTTCTTTTTCTTTTTCAATTTTGCTAAACATTTATTATTGATATTGCTATTAGGTCTTCTTGACATACAGAAAGTACTTAACAAATGTTCACAAAATTATTAATGAACTGGGCAAATTATAGTAAACAAATTGTATGAGTGGATAAATCAAGAACCTTAAAACCAATAACATTTTCACTTAAAAATTAGCAGATATTTAATTGTAAATTATTAATATTTTACATAAAATTATGTTGAACACCTTGGAAACATTCCATACAAAAACAGTGCCTTAACTTCCACAAAAGGTCACTGTAATAAGCACATTTGGTGGGATCTCAGGTATAGAAGTTGGATGCTAGCAAACCAGTTTTTATTAAAGTACAGAGGCATTGGAATGGTAGGTTATGTATTTCTTAATCCCTTAATCTTTTTCACTCAATTCCCCAACCCTTCTTCCATCTGGCAACCATCAGTTTGTTCTCTATATCTATGAATCTGTTTCTATTTTGTTTGTTTATTTTTTTCAGATTCCACATATAAGTGAGCTCATATGGTATTTGTCTTTCTCTACCTGTTTTACTTCACCCAGCATAATACCCTTTAGGTTCATCCGTGTTGTCACAAGTGGTTAGATTTCATTCTTTTTATGGTGAAGAAATAGTCCTTTATAAATATATACCACATCTTTTTTATCCAATTGTCTATTGTTGGGCACTTAGGTGGTTTCCATATATTGGCTATTGTAAATAATGCTGCAATGAACATAAAGTTGAACACATCTTTTCAAATTTGTGTTTTGGACCTGAATAGATATTTTACAAAAGATAACATACACATGGCCAATAGATATATGAAAAGATACTCAATGTCACTAATCAACAGAGAAATGCACATTAAAATCACAATGAAAAAAAATTTAAAAAAAATCACAATGAGATACCATCTCATACCTGTTATGATGGCTATCATCAATAAATCAACAAATGAGAATGTTGGCAAGGATATCAAGAAAAGGGAAATCTTGTGTATGTACTGCACACTGGTGCAGCCCCTGTAGAAAACAGTATGGAGGTTCCTTAAAAAATTAAAAACAGAACTATTGTATGACTCAGTTATTTCACTTTTGGGTATTTATCCAAAGAAATCCAAAACACTGATACCTGATTATGATCCTTTTGAGTCTTTGTTTCAAGATTTGTTAAAACAAATCTATTGTAGACTTTCCCCCCAGGGTTTGTTTAGCTCTAATACAAGATTTGTCCCTTCTCAGGCCTTTTGCATTCCCTGAGTGTTCAAAAAATTGGTTCTCCACTATCTGGATAGAACTCAAATGTCTCCTTTCCTTGTGTGATATCTGTGTATTTTTCAGCTTAGAGAACCCTGACAGTTTTCCTTTGGCCCATGAAATTTCACCATATGTTTGTATGTGACTTAGTATTCAGTAACAAACTCCAGGGTACTGCTATGCAAATTTCTGAAAGTCTTTTCCTGAGTATTTCCCTCCTTTATTGTGCTTTGTATAATAAAATCCATTCACTTAGCTTTCCTAAACTCCAATCTCTATGTCCTGAGCTCAGCATGTCTCCTGTGCTCTGCTTGAGTTCCCTGTCCTTGAACTACAACAAGAAAGTAGGTCTCAGCTTGATTGTTTTATTCTTTTATGAATCACATTTTTGTGCCTGAAAACAGTTGTTTAACATATTTTGTAATGAAGTAAACTCCCTCAAGTAATGGATAAACTTCTTAACCTTGGCATTATCAGTATTTTAGGCCATATCATTCTTTGTTATGGGGAGTTGTCCACACATTGTGAGATGTTTAGTAAGGCCCTGGCCTTTACCCTGTAGATGCCAGTAGCACTCCTCCAGTTGTGACAACCAAAAATGTGTCTAGATATGGCCACACATCCCCTAGGAGGTAAAATTCTCAATTGAGAACCAGTGCTCTAGAGAATGACAGAACAGTGAGAGTGGGTTAAGTCTCAGGGAAGCAGATTGACCCATAGATTCCTTGGGGGAACCTACTTTTGCATCATTTACCTAGATGTGTTAGAAGCAGTTGAGAAAACAACTAAGTAATTTGAAAAATAGTAGTCAGGTGCAATGGTAGAAATGGTAGAAAAATAGAAAGCAAGTTATTCTAGGTATTCAGAGTAAGGTATTTTAAGTATTCTTTAGGATTCTTTCTTCCCTGAAAGCCAGGATGAGATATTTATATTGGATAGTAGGAAAAATACAGGCTTTAGATTCAGACAAACATGTTTCTAATTATAACTGTGCGACATTTTAGTTGTTCAGTCCTGGCAAAGTGACATCACATCTCTGAATCTCAGTTTCTTCAACTGTGTATACATAATTTTGATTTTTATTTTCATATGTATAGTCACAAACTTCTTCTAATGAGGGGATATCTTCTAAAATGGAATGCTCTTTGATCTGCTGAGTACTATCATGGAGTTGTTTTAGCAAGTACACGGGTTGTAGGCAGTGAGAGTTGAAATAAAATGAGTTAAGAAAATTTGAAGTTCCCAAAAGCTGTTTAGAGGTGAAGGAAGAAGCAACAAAACAAAGAGGGAGAAGGGAGCCAATAATGTGTAGTGCACATTGTAGGCCCATTTGTATGATTGACAGAACTGCAATAAAGTTATTATATTCACAAATTTTTGTTCAAGAGGCCTGGTGTATGAATTTGCATGTGTTTGTGGAAACTAAAGAGGAGACTTAAATTCACATGTGGGTTGCTGCTGTGAGGACAGAGACTATGTGAGAGGAAGCAGAATCCCAGGAGACAGAGGAAGCCAAAGAAAATGTGGTTTGAAAATTTAACTTCCACAGGTAGTAGATTTTGAGGTCTAAGTTAATTTTGCTTGGAGTCAAGGGTAATGGAGGCCCCAAATGATGTTTAGAATATATGCTAAAATGGGAGTAAAAATACCTGACAATATTGTATGACAATGAGAAACAATATATAAACAGAATACATGAAACCTGGACTGGCCTACATACTGAATTTTTTAAGTGGTCACTATTCTTAAGTTAAATATTACTGCAATTTAGTTAGTAGAGGTTTAATCACATATACTGTTTTGTCACTATTTTTCTTTGGTAGTGCTATCCAACCTCACCTATTACATTAGGAATTTTCCATTCTATAATACCCACCTCTGCTTGCCATATCTACTGAGTGTTATAAGTCTGTCACCTTTCAGCACTAATGGAGTAACTGTGGAGACTCAAAGTTTCTCTTCTCCTAATTCAGTATCCCTTGCTTACTATAGCAGAATTTCCTTGATATGCACTTTCCTGTTGTATCTGTAAAAGATTATCCACTGTGCCTTTGCCCCTTCCCCAAGCCCCCAGCCATGTGGAAGTGTCATTGCTTAATCTTTGCGTTTCACCACCAATTAAAGTTTTTATCTGTCCTGTTCACTAGATCCTATATTTAAAGTTTTTGATCTGTCCTGTTCACTAGATCCTATATCATGACATATAAAAACTACATTTTTATTAAATTTATTTTTCTCAGTTTTAGTCACAACTAAATTCAACCCCAATATACCACAATTTAAAAAACATCAACTATCAGTATGCTTTTACATTTACAGTTGCAGTAAAATTTGCACTCAACAGCATTATTAAAATTTTCCCTTAATTAGAGGTTATATTTGGTTTATGTTTTAAAGCCAAGGAAGCAGGAATGTAAATAAAATTATTGCCATTAACACTACTGCAATTTTTTTTCTATCTGTAAAACTTACCGCTAGTGATACATATAACAACAGATTGCCTGCAGACTCATAAAAGCGCTTCTCAAAAAAAGTGGGCAATTTGTTTCTACCATGGTGAAACCCAGGTTGTTTGATAGAATAATTGATGACAAAGGAGATAGAAAAGGGTGAGAAGGCTTCTCTTTGTGTATTCTACACCAGTGCCCTGTGGGCACATGAACATGAATAGTGGCCTGACTCCTCTTAACTTACCATGATCCAGTGACCCAGACTACAATTTAGTATTGATGAATGGAGCAGTGCTGGGCTCTTGCAGGAGCAAGCGGGTGATGGAATCTCAGCATTCACTCTTAATTAATCTCTATATTAAAAGGTACTGGTACCAAGAGCTAGAGAATGGACATAAAAGAGACCATCTGTCCCTGTGGTGTCTTATTGAGAGACCCAGCTCTTAGATGTCCCATAGATGTAGAGGAAGTAGAGAAGAAGGAGGTGTCTCTGAGATTCTGAATGAAACCTCATAATCACCCAAGTCAAGGAATTACTGGGATCTAAAATACCTATTTGAATAAGAAGATAGTATGTTCCTTTGAGAGGCAGTAGAACATAAATGTTGGGTGCAGTCTCTGGATCCAAATTGCTTATGCTTCAATACTAGCTAGCTCTGCCAATTAGGAGTGATGTAACTTTATGACAATGGCATCAACTCTCTGTGCCTTAGTTTCTCCATCTAGAAAACAAGGATAATGACATTACCCACCTGATCAAATCATGGGGTTGAAATGCATTAATACATGTCAACCACTTAGAGCAATGGCTAGTACATAGTAAACACTCAAAAAATACAAGCTCTTAGTATTATTTTATTCTGGTACTTAAGTGAGGCAGAGTAAGTTATTGAAATATTGTGTTAATTCTTCTACTACTCCCCCTGCCTTGTATTCCAAATAGGAATCCAAGCTTTTTGTGCTTCCTTTCCTGGGGATAAAGTGTTGTAGGGTTCAAAGTCTGTTTTCCTAGCTTCTGTTTACCTAAAACCCTGAGTATACAATGTCTGACAATTAAGTTCACAAACTTGCTACTGTGTGCTTACATTTGCAGCACTATAAAAACAACTTGATAAGTTTTCATAACCTTGGTATATCTGTGTCTCACAGCTGTCTTTATGTCGACATGTGGTGGTATCTGGCCGAGTCACAATCATTATTGCTGTGTGTTTTTTTGTCCCATCATGAAAATGTCAGAGCTTGAATTAGAGCAATAAACAAACATTACACTTCTTGTTAAACTTGGCAAGAGTGGAAGTGAAATAAGGGACATGCTAGTCCAAGTTTATGGGGACAATGCCACGAAGAAAACAGCAGTGTTCACATGGATTAAACATTTTTCTAAGGGGAGAGAAAGCCTCACTGATGAAGAGAGGTCAGGGTGTACAGTAACAAGCAGAATTGATAAAAGCATTGCAAAAGTTCATCAAATTGTGTATCAAAATCATCAGCTGACTGTGAGAAGCATAGCAGACCAAGTTAACATTGACAGAGAAACAATTAGGAAAATCTTATTTGAAAATCTTGGCGTGAGAAAGATGTGTGCAGAAATGGTCCCAAAGAAGCTCACCAATGAACAAAAACAAAAGAGAGTCAAAGTTTGCCAAGACCTTTTGGTGAGGCAGGATGATGTTTTGGGTTGTGTTCACTGGTGATGAAACATGGGTGTACCAATACAACTCTGAAATAAAGCATCAAAGTGCACAATGAAAATCAGCCAATTCTCCACAACCAAAAAAGTTCCTTCAGTCTAAATCAAGAGATAAAACAATGTTGCTAACTGTTTTTTATATCAGAGGGATAGTTCATTATGAATTTGTACCAATCGGACAGTCAACCAAGTTTACTCTTTGAAATTGCTAAAAAGCTGCATGAAAAACTAAATAGAAAAATGAACAAGAAAGATGCTCTCAGATAATAGAATCTGAAACATCCAGCTGAACTAACAAAGATTTAAGAACTAACTCTATTGTTAGGTCAAGGAGATCTTGCTATTCATGTATATGATACACAAATTTATATGCTATTAATTGGTAATCTTTCTGTATTCCATCCATTTTCTCCATTTCCAAATGGAAGACATTTATTTAGTTGATCCTCTTTCTCTTTCAATATTAGATATTTAGTGTTTTGGATTGGGTCAAATGTATCATTTACCTATAGATATGAAACCATGGGAAGCTACATCAAAGCTTGCCCAGAATGATGGTGGATTACTGAAAGATCTTGGGCTTAATGTTGGGTGCACCTGGGATACGTGAATTTAGATTGTCTCTCTGTATAAAAGTCATAAGTACATTTTGATTTATATGTGGTATAGTGGCATTATATATATAGTCAATATATCTTTTATAAATTGAATGGGCTACCAAGTTCATATTTATTTTCTGTCTAACACATACTCCCAATAGTTCTGGGAATAGCTCTTTGGTTTTCCTCTGAGATACTGGCACTCTCGCTCGTGTGCTCTCTCTCTCCTTCCCTCCCTCCCTCCCTCTCCAAAATGTTTGAGCAGTTGTCCCAGTCTCTGGTTGAAAGAGTACATGCAAATCAGAATGTTCTATTCCCTGACTTCAGGAAGGGGCATGTGATGCAAATTGGTATAATAATGTGCCCAAAACTAGGCCAATGTATTAGCCCTTGGAATTAGGCTAGAACTATTTAAAACAATGCACTCTCTTCTGGATTGCTAATCTAGTTAGATGCAAATGTAAACCTTCCAGTGATAAACACAGAGGAATTTAGAGCTGAGGAAAGGGCAGGTGCAAATTCCTATTCTCACAGCTTGAATACCAGCATACAGCTTTGCCTGAAACTAAACCATTCATGAATCTTTCAACTATTTGATCTAATATATATCCTCTTTCTTTAAACTAGCTTATTTTGAATTCTGTCAATTATAACCAAAAGAATGCTGAAAAATAGATACCCATAGTTTAATAATGCACTCCTGCTTCCATTTTAATAATGCTAAGGATTGTTTGCTAACAGTAACTGTGTTTGTTTCACTCTGCTGTAGATATTTTTCCTTCCAATATCACAAGGGTATCAAAGAATTTATTTTGCCTGGTGTGATCTGCTTTTGAGCCACGCATGAAAGCCAACTTTAATCCTATTTGATGATAATTGTTTGTTTTCTAACTGTTGCCTTATTTAAGGAATTATTTTGGATAGTCCCAAAGGAGGTAGGAATAGCAATGAAGGTTAAGGGATGGAAAAGATAGAAAAGGCAAAATGGAAGAGATGTTTGGAAAACTTTTTGGAAGACCTAGAAGACCAAATAGAAAAAAAAAGGCATTTATTGGGAAGCTGTTGACATTGCTTTGTACCCTCTCAGTGCTCTGGGTGATGCGGCAGAACTTCAGCAGGAAATAATTGGGTGGTACAATGAGGGAAGCTGGTCCCTAGAAACTGTGTCTCCTAGTCTAGCAATGGGACTCTTGCATCCAAGTTTAACATAGAAATAGCAGGGTCACCTACATTTTTTGCTAATTGTGGAAAAATACACATAACATAAATTTTAATTTTTGAAAAAAATTAAACTTATTGGAGTGACATTGGTTAGCAAACTTTTATAAGTTTCAAGTGTACAATCCTATAATGCATCATTTATATATTGCATTGTGTGTTCACTACCCAGAGTCAGTTCTTTTTTTCATCACCATATATTTGAGCCCCTTCCCTCCTCTACCATAATCCACTCCCCTCTTACCCTCTAGTAACTACTAAACTGTTGTCTGTGTCTCTGAGTTTTTGTTTGTGTTTTTTTTTTTGAGTTTGATATCCCACATATAAGTGATGTGTTTTTTTTTACTTTTCCTGTCTGACTTATTTTAGTTAGTATAATAATCTCAAGGTCCATCCATGTTGTCCCAAATGGCTGTATTTCATCTTTTCTTATAGCTGAGTAATATTCCATTGTATACATGTATGACATCTTTTTTTATCCAATCATCTACCATAGGACAATTTGATTCTTTCCATGTCTTTGTCACCGTGAGTAATGCTGCAATGAACATCAGGGTACATATATCTTTGCAGAAAAAAAATTTCAGATTTTTTGGGTAGATACCCAGAAGAGGGATTGATGGTTCATATAATAATTCTATTCTTTTTTTTTTTTTTTTTTTTTTGGTTATAAGTTGTGCACGTCTGTGTCTTTTTTTTTTTAATTCATTTTTATTGTTAGACTTATTGGGGTGACATCTGTTAGCAAGGATTACATAGGTTTCAGGCATACAATTCTACAGTGCATTGTCAACTTGATGTATAATAAGTTCACCACCTAATGTGACTTCTCTTTCCATCACCTTATATTTAGCTTCCCCCCTCCTCTCCCACCCCCTC